>QJPP01006990.1:0-30736 GCA_003996215.1 Jaltomata sinuosa | reverse complement strand
AAAGAAAAGAAGTCAAAAATGAAATTTGAAAAAAATGTAAAAGTTGCATAAAGTCTTGCCTGCCATAAATATAAGTAGGTAAATGTCCCTGTCAGCTATTTATACCGCATTATAAAAAGCCATAAAATAATGGACAGATGTAAAAATAGGAATACTATAATTTTTGTTTTATTATAAAAAGTCGTAAAGTAAATAGTAAGAGTCATTCATGAACAGTAAAGGTCGTTCATGAAAGGTCATTTGTGAATAGTAAGAGTCATTTGTAAATAGTAAGAGTCGTTTTTCCTTCTATATAAGGAGGTAAGAGGATGAAGGGAGAGATAAGATCAGATCAGCGAAAAAATCCTTCACCTCTCAATTCCTCACTTGTAAAACTTCCATATACATAAATAAAATATATCTTTTAAGTAAGCTATGGAACATCCAGACGAGCTAAAAAATCAGGTATACTTATTCATAGTCATGTATAGCTAAACTTTTATATTCCTTATAATCTCTTTTATATCATAACTGTTTATCATGTTTTAGTACTGTTATAAAGAACATCTTAAGAAAGCTTGCCATGACTAAATATTGCTGAGAGTAGTTAAGCCCAGACTATGCCATCCTAAGGTCGAAACCGGTAGCCAAGGAGGCCGTTTAGGGGAGTAGACAGAGTTGAGGCGCTGTTAGGGTAAACGATTGAAGCAAGAAAAGCATGGTAGTGGCTAGAAGAGATTGTTCAAAATAACTTATTAAAAGATGATGAACTTTATGATAAACAAAGAGATTAGAGGGAATATGTTTAGTAAAAAACATGACAAGAATAAATATCAATTTAATGAGCAATAATACGTACCTAATAGATGATAATAATAATTATAAAATACTCATATTATATATCCTTAAACAACTTAATAACGATATTAGGAGAAAAATCTACGATATTTTAGTTATTTTTGAGATAACAGCAATAATGGAACAAAGATGGATAGAACTAATTATACCAGATGACATAGACGATTTAGATTTATACGAACTAGATTTATATTCGGATCAATAAAAGCATTTAATCAAAATATGAATATAGAATCATTTGAAAAATGGAGACACACCAAAGAACTAATAGATTTCCAAATATACCTAATAAGACAAAATTTAGATATTTATTTAGAAACAGGAGATACTGAATTTTTAAAATATATGAAAAATAATATAATAAACCTTCAAGAATCACATATAAAAGAGAAACAATTATATGAAGCAACTTTCTCATAAAAATAAAAATAACAGCAAATAATGGACTCAACTACGAAAATGGATGAATCTACCCACGACTTAAAAATAATAAGTAACCCCTCAAAATACCAAATATTTTTTAAAAATAAAATATTAATCACTATCATTAAAACAGTTAATCTTAACAGAGATTTACAACAAATTATACTTGATAAAATCATTAATTCTACAGAAGATTTTTGGCCATACAAATCAGATATATATCCAGATATAGACTCAATTAAAAATAATGAATAAAAATACTTCCGCACACATACCACGCACTGGCACTCCAAAATTGGTATCAGAGCATATAGGAGTTATTAGTAAGAAGATAAGAAAATTGAAAAGAAAATTAAAGAGCCTATACCCGGAATATAAACAACTCAGTATTACAAAAACTGATAATAACAAATTGAACAAATTAATTAATACCATATCTAAAATAGAATATAAATACATTAAATACTTAAAGAAACAATGACTAATAACAATAACAAACCCAACAACTAATACATACATCTCATAAGTCAAATTTTATTATATGCATATTATATTACATGTATATAAAACCCAAATATCGTTGAAAGTCACAAAATATTGCTTCGACTCAAACGCATGAATATTTAATAAAAAGAAAAAAAAAGAAGAGATGATTGCAAAGTAATTATTGGAAAGTACAAAAAGGAAAGTATAACATCGTTTTGTGAAAAATATTAGTATAGCTATTAAAATCTGGAAATATGAAAGCATGAATTACCAATTATTATGCTTTATTAAGTACATGAAACTGAACATGATGGAGAAAAAACCTCAATAAATTGTGAACATTTTAACCAAATGAAATAGTAGAAAAAAACTTATTTATAATGAGACATTAAGAGTAGTAGAAAAGACTCAATTTATTATAAGATGTTATGAGTAGTAAAAAAGACTCACATGACCATCTAATGAATATTTACATATAAAATATAAAGTGTTGTAAACAATTGTGTTACCATATGATACTTTCATCTTGTATTGTGGATGTCCACACTATAATTTCATTGATGAATAGTAACCTCCATACCACCAATCTTCTCCATGATGTGTAGTTAATCCTTCACTATTTCACACATCATTATGGATATAACTCTCACACCTTGTAACCTCCCTCATAATGTTCTTGTTTAATGTTATGTTGTTACAACCTTTTGTATGCCTCTATGAACACTATAAATAGAGGCATAATGGTTCATATGATATACATTTGAAGATTTGGGAAACACTTGATACTTGGAAGAATAAGAAATACTCTCTTCTCTTGTCTCCTTCATTTCTTGTTTATTTTCTTACTTCATATTGTTATTATTTTAGTTTACTTTTACAACACATTATCAGCACGAAGTTCTAATCAATTTATCATTTGAAAGTTGTGTTTATTTTTTTACTTACAAAGGTAAGCAAAGGTAACCTAGTACATAATTCACGAGTACATTTCAGCTGTACCAATACTTAATACTACAGGTTGTTACATTGGTCAAAAATCTTACCTTTGATATAATTATTATATTCAAATTAAATTATTTTCTGTTCTAGACAATGTTAATGTGAATGGGCTGGAAGATTTGTTTTTGAATTGGTATAATTTATGTTGTGTAATTATAATTTCAACTTGATCACTAATTCTCTGTCATGTTATTGTTGTGTATGTAATGACCCTTCCGGTCATTCCCACGTTTAAGTTTTGAAGTCAAGCAAATCGACAAAAGATAGCGTAAGACCTTTAACAAATTTTCTGAACCTTGGGTCAAATGTCTCGGAGCTTTTTTCCCAATATATAAAGAGTTAGAAGTCCCCCGAAATACCAAATCGAAGGTCTACGAGTCTAGTTTCCAACGCACAAAACCTCACGTCCAACTTATCTCGGAGTAAAGAGTTATGACTGTTTTACCGCGGACTGTCTGGCAGAAAACGGGTTGCGAACCAGGTCGCGAACCGGGTCGGATTAAACGCGATTTAAGCCTCGACGTCACATTTTAAAATGCCATTTCAGTTCCGAAACAGTGATAAAATATAAGGGAGGATCCCGAGAGAATTCTTGAGTGTCAAAATCGTGCGTTGGCGAATTACGAGCCTAAACTTAAGAACTTTATTAGTATCGTGCGTGTATTTGAAATATTTATTTAAAAGTTGAATTTGGTAAAAAAATTATATTATTATTGCCTTTTCAAAATATTTTAAAGGTTTATGAAAAATATATTTGATACGATATAAGTGTTTACGTATTTATTTTATAAAGTTTTTATATTCCGTAATATTTTAACGGAGATAGTAAATTTAGCTATGTTGAAAGTTATTATTATAATCTAGTAGGTTTTATTGGAAATAATTTTCTATGAATTATGATATATTTAAAATATTATATTTATTTTACCACGAATTTACGCAATACCCGAATATATATCTAACGGGGAGAATTTGTAGCCACCTCCACTTCCACGTGGAAGTGGAGGCCTTGTACACGAGTTAGGCAACATTTGACTTGCTGTATGTGGTGTCTATGTGTATATATCCACTTCAATTATCCTTTCCATTCTTTTCTTTACAAACATCTAGCTAGTTATATATATACTATTAAGTTAGTAATTCATATAGCTCTATGCATGTTCATAACTCAGTATTGACAAAGGTTGGGTGGGAGAAATACTTTTGTTTTTTTGTTGCATTTTATTTGATTCTCAAAAGTAAATCAATTATCTACGTCAAGTTATTCAAGCCCAAATCCGATTCCAATTTAGTTTTGGATTTTCTCGGAGTGGTTCGAGCTTGGACATCGTTGTTCTAGCAGCTTGTCGTCGGATGACATGTAGGTTACGGTTTAATTTCCCTAGACTCCGCATATATAGAATAAAATTGTATTAATGGGCATCCTTGGGTTGGTTTATTAGGTTGGTACCACAGACCTTGACCGCTTTATTGATGTGCGCCTATTTTTATTCCTCCGTTGTTTGTAGTATTTGCGGATATATTTTATTTACCCTTGTGGTCCTGTGAGGCCGTGTTGACTCTGGAACATAGAAGGTGGGATTTTGGGAATGTCCGCGAGTCCCGGGCATAGAATTATCCTTCTAGGCTGGTTATGCTTGTTGAGTAGCTGTGGGCCTGTGCAGGGTCGATAGGTTGATTGTGAGCTGCGGGGCAGCCATTGTGTGTGATCATTCCATTTCCATGCATATAAAGAGGTTTTATCCACGTTTTACTGTGGTTTTGGCTTCGGGCCTACTGACACTGTTTTCTAAACCTTGCATGGCCCGGGGGGCCCGTTTTTGATGGAAATGATTTGGAAATGGTTGATTTCACTTGTGGAGATTTTTGGGCAAGAAAGTAAAATTATGTTTGAAATCATCAGTTTTATGATTACCGGCTAGACTCGGCAGGGCCGGGGTGCTAGTTGAGTTTTCTTGTTACTTGAGATGATTTTTAGCCTCGGTCGGACCGAGCACCTGAGATGACTTTTTACTGTTTAGACCCGGCTACGCCCGGGCACCCTTGGAGGGGTTTTTTGAAGATAATTTCCTACTATTTTTAGTCCTGGACAGGGTCTGGGCATGCATATTCGAGACTGGATCTCTATCTTGATATCGAGACTGGGTCTCTATCTTGATACATGTTCTGATACTGAGATTTAGTATGGGGTCTGGGACCTCCATGGAACTTGCCATCCGGGCCAAGGGCTACGGGCTGCGTGTGCCGGAGGAGGGGTATACGGTGGAGTAGAGGTATGCGGGCAGAGTCCTTCCATGGAACCTACCTGCTGGGCCGAATCGGCGCAGGAGGAGGTACATACAAAGATACCATGGAACTTGAGATCTTCATGAATCATATCATTCATTGTTTGAGGATCCACCCTTGTTTGCTGTTTGCTGATTGTACGCTCCGGTAGTATGGGATGCCGGAGGGTTTGTTTTCACTTGTTTGTGTTCCTCAATTGTATGGGCGGCCGGGGGACTGTAGGTAGACTTTTGATTTTTACTTATAGAATTGTTCTCTATTATGGATAAGTATGAGATTGGTATGATTAGTTGAGTTTGATTCATGTCTCTGAGCATGCCTATTATTACTCTTTCTCTCTTCTTCTTACACTTGAGGTTACCGGTATACCGTCCATTTTGCAAACTTATTTTGTATACACTGTTATTGCAAGGACCCCAGGTGCGTTGTTACTTACTTTCACCTGTGCTTTTGGTGTGTATATTCTGCTTACTAGCCTCATATGTGGTTCTGTTGATTTCCCTCTGGGCTAGTTCCTGTGTACCTTTCGTTGATTTCTGTGACTACCTGCTTCTATTCTGTCTATTACTGCGCTTTTATCTTATATGTGCCCAGTCGGCCTATGATACCTACTGGGTACCTTATGCTTTGCATTTGGTGCTCACCCCTACCCCCTGCATCTTTGGGTGCAGATCCTAGCATGGGCCATCGCCGTTAGATCGCTGTGATTCATGCTTGGAGATCTGTTGGGGACTACTTCAGGCTGAGGGTGAGCTCTTGGCGATCGGAGCCTAGCTTTAGTTTATCTTTTGCTTCATGTACTCTATTACCATTCAGAGACATCTGCATATATTCTTTTGGATAGTTTTCACTCCATGTATGTAGTTTTGGCTCTGTACTATGATACCAGGTCTTGGGGTTTGGTTTAGTTTCCGCATATGTATATATTTATATCCCTGTTATCTATTTTATTCATCTTGTTCTCTTATTGGTTAGATAGTAGCCCATTACTAGCTGTTCTGGGCTACGGGGATTGGTTCACCTACCGGGGGTTGTAGGTGCCGTCATGATCGAGAAATCGGGTCTTGACAACTTGGTATCAGAGCTTTAGGTTCACCGGTGTCATCGGTATAGGAGCCAATGTTTAGTAGAGTCCTGTGGATCGGGGCGGAGACGTCCGTACTCAATCTTTGGGAGGCTACATTGGCATTTTAGGAAATTTAACTCTTTCATTGCTGCTGTGTCGTGCGTACTACCCTTGAAGTTTCTAGAGATCTCATTTGTTCTACTTCATTCTTCCGCAGATGGTTCATACGAGATCATCGGCAGCACGCGAGGGGTCGAGGACGCCCTCGAACAGTGGCACCTGCTAGAGCTGCTAGCGTGGAGATAGGGCCCGAGCAACATGTGGTTCAGGGGGCAGCCCAGGTACCACCAGCTCCAGCGCCATCTTCAGCGCCAGCTCCAGTACCTACTCCAGTGCCCACTTATGTGCCAGCTCCAGCCGCAGCTCAGTCTCCAGATATTCGGGGATTACTATTACAGCTTTTGGGTGTGATTGGAGAGCGGCCTTCCGAGGTAGCGCATACATCCGCTCAGGGGGCAGCCCTGGGTGCACAGAGCTCAGGAGCGCGGCCGGCTACTATGGCTCCCCGTGCGGAGGTCATTCCGATCCCATCTGTTGCACAGCCTCTTACTCCTCGCCCAGTTATGACAGATTCAGAGCAGAAGGCGTTGGGTAGGTTTTTGAGGTTAGCACCTCCGAGATTTGCGGGTACTTCTGGGCAGGATCCACATGACTTTATTACTACCTGTGAGGAGATGTTGCATCATCTGGGTTTGTTAGAGACTCATGGGGTTAGTTATTCTACCTATCAGTTAGAGGGCCCAGCGAAGTTATGGTGGAGGGCCCAGGTTGCTTGTAGATCACCATCGTCACCTCCTTTGACCTGGTCTGAGTTTTATGAGGCCTTTATGGCCAAGTTCCTACCCCAGAGTGATCGGGAGCGTCGCAGGGAGCAGTTCACTCATCTTTTGCAGGGATCTACGACTATCTCAGAGTATGAGACCCGTTTTCATCAGCTAGCATCGTTCGGAGCTATGATCATTCCTACCGAGGCTGATAGGATTCGCAGATTTGTGTGGGGTTTGAGGCTAGAGATCAGACAGCCAGCTGAGATATTGATTGCCAGTGGTCGGTCATTCCAGGCCATTGTAGACTATGCTCGCACTGTGGAGGACTTACATCGGCATGATCAGGGGTCCAGAGATAAGAGGCCTCGACATCAGGGTGTCTATAGTGGTTCCAGATATGGTGGTAGAGGTCTTGGCCAGTGGAGCCGGAGTTATCAGCCACAGCAGTACCAGGGTCAGTCCAGCCGACCTGTTCAGGCTTCTCTTCAGACTTTCGGTAGTACCCAGTTCGAGCGGGGTCAGGGCAGCCATCAGGGCTATAGCGACCAGTCTTTGAGGGGTACAGTTTTTGGGGCATCAGGTCGTGGTGGTCATTCGGGATTTGCGGGTTCATCTCGACTGAGTAGGCCATCAGGGGCTTGTTTTACTTGTGCGATAGGTCATTTTGCTAGAGATTGCCCTCAGCAGAGTACAGTTCAGTTGGCCGAGCCTTTACGAGTAGTTCAGCCCCCAGCTAGAGGGGGTGGTCGTCAGAGTAGAGGTAGTGCTCCACGCGGAAGAGCAGGTGGTAGGGATGGCGGTCGGGAAGGTGGAGGTCGTTGTCAGTTTTACGCGGTCCCTATGAGACCAGAGGCAGAGGCCTCAGATGCTGTGATTACAGGTACGATTTCTGTGTGCCATCAGCCTGCTATGGCTTTATTTGATCCTGGATCCACTTGTTCATATGTATCTGCCTACTTTGTGCCTTGTTTGGGGTTGGCTAGTGAGCCATTATCTGTTCCTGTTTCCGTTTTGACCCCAGTAGGAGATTCTTTAGTAGTGGATCAGATTGTGAGATCCTGTATGTTATCTGTTGGTGATTCAGAGACTTGGGGAGATTTGATGATTCTTGATATGCTAGATTTTGATGTGATACTGGGCATGGACTGGTTATCCCCTCACCGTGTGGTTTTGGATTGTTATGCCAAGACCATTACCATAGCTGTGCCCGGTGTATCCCCGGTTGTGTGGCAGGGTTCTGTTAGCCATGCACCATCTGGGATCATCTCTTGTCTTCGAGCTAGGAAGTTGATCTCCCGTGGGTGTTTAGCTTATCTAGCATATGTCCGAGATGTTAGTGCTGACCCCACTTCTCCTGAGTCTGTTCCTGTGGTTAGAGACTTCTCGATGTGTTTCCTACCGACCTGCCAGGCCTTCCACCTGAGAGAGATATTGATTTTTGCTATTGAGTTAGAGCCGGGCACTAGGCCCATTTCTATTTCTCCTTACCGTATGGCTCTGCTGAGTTGAGGGAGCTTAAGGAGCAGCTCCAGGATCTGTTAGCTAAGGGGTTTATTAGACCTAGTGTGTCGCCATGGGGTGCTCCTGTTCTCTTCGTGAAGAAGAAGGATGGGTCGATGCGCATGTGTATTGATTATCGGCAGCTGAATAGGGTGACAGTGAAGAATAGGTATCCGTTGCCGAGGATTGATGATTTGTTTGACCAGCTTCAGGGTTCAGTCGTGTTTTCAAAGATTGATTTGAGGTCCGGCTACCATCAGTTGAGGATTAGGGCGGAGGACATCCCTAAGACAGCATTCAGGACACGTTATGGCCATTATGAGTTCCTGGTGATGTCTTTTGGGTTGACTAATGCCCCTGCAGCCTTTATGAATTTGATGCACAGGGTTCTTGGCCCGTATTTGGACTCATTTGTGATAGTTTTTATAGACGACATCTTAGTATACTCGCGTAGTAGAGATGAGCATGAGCAGCACTTGAGGGTTATACTCCAGACTTTGAGAGATCATCGGCTTTATGCCAAGTTCTCAAAGTGCGAGTTTTGGCTTGAGTCAGTTGCATTCCTAGGGCACGTGGTGTCTAAGGATGGGATTAGGGTTGATCCGGGAAAGATTTCAGCGGTTTGTGAGTGGCCTAGACCTACGACTGTTACTGAGGTTCGCAGCTTTATTGGGCTAGCAGGTTACTACAGACGGTTCGTTGAGGGATTTTCTTCCATAGCAGCACCCTTGACTATGCTGACTAGGAAGGATATCCCATTTCAGTGGTCGGATCAGTGTGAGGATAGCTTCCAGAGGCTTAAGGCCTTATTGACTTCAGCTCCAGTGTTGACTTTGTCGGTTGAGGGTCAGAGCTTCTCCGTGTATTGTGATGCTTCTGGGGTTGGTCTTGGTTGTGTGTTGATGCAGCAGGGTCGAGTAATAGCATATGCGTCGAGGCAGCTGAAGGTTCACGAGCGCAACTACCCCACTCATGATTTAGAGTTGGCGGCGGTAGTTTTTGCGCTCAAGATCTGGAGGCATTATTTATATGGAGTTCACTGTGATATCTTCACCGATCACCGTAGTCTTCAGTATATCACGAGTCAGCGGGAGTTGAACTCGAGACAGAGGAGATGGGTCGAGTTACTGAAGGACTATGACTTCACTATTCTGTATCATCCGGGCAAGGCAAACGTGGTAGCGGATGCCTTGAGTCGGAAGTCAGTGAGTATGGGTAGCCTAGCTTCTCTTTCAGTTTCAGAGCGGTCCTTGGCCTTGGACATTCAGTCCTTGGCTAACCGTCTGGTTAGGCTTGACTTGTCAGATCCTAGCAGAGTTATCGCCAGTGTTGAGGTTCGTTCTACTTTGATTGATCAGATTCAGAGCCGTCAGTTTGAGGATCAGCAGTTGTGTGACCTTCGTGATCGGGTTGTTCAGGGTGAGACCAGTCGGGCTACTCTGGATCCAGATGGGGTTCTGAGGTATGATAGTCGCCTTTGTGTTCCGAGGATTAGTGATTTGATTCAGTTGATACTTCGTGAGGCACATTGTACTAGATATTCCATTCACCCTGGCACAACAAAGATGTATAGAGACTTGAGGCAGCTTTACTGGTGGAGTGGTATGAAAGCGGGATATAGCAGAGATCGTATCTCGGTGCTTGACTTCAGCAGGTTAAGTTCGAGCACATGAGACCTGTGGTTTGATGCACGACCTCCCATCCCTGAGTGGAAGTGGGAGGATTATAGGACTTCGTGGTTGGTTTGCTCGTACTTCTCATGGGTATTGTCCATATGGGGATTGTTAGATAGCTGCTAAGTAATAGCTTGGTTTCTTACAGCACATTTCTTGCCAGTTCAGACTTCTTATGGCACAGAGAGGTTAGCTCAGATCTACCTTCGTGAGATTGTTCGATTGCATGGGGTCCCAGCTTCTATCATTTCAGACCGCGGCACTCAGTTCACATCTCAGTTCTGGAGGGCTATTCAGAGAGATTTGGGTACAGAGGTTCATCTTAGTACCGCTTTTCACCCTCAGACAGATGGCCAGTCCGAGAGGACCATTCAGATTTTGGAGGACATGCTTCGAGCCTGTGTTCTTGACTTTGGAGGTTCTTGGGATCAGTTTGTTCCCTTGGCAGAGTTTGCTTATAATAACAGTTTCCATTCGAGTATCGGCATGGCACCTTTTGAGGCTTTGTATGGCAGACGTTGCAGATCACCGGTAGGTTGGTTTGATGGTGTTAGTGCTGGGCCACAGAGCACAGATATGCTTCGAGATTCCTTAGACCGAGTTCGAGTGATTCAGGACAGACTTCGGGCAGCTCAGAGCAGGCAGAAGAGTTATGCTGATCGTAGGCTTCGTGCCTTGGAGTTTAGCGTCGGTGACTTGGTGTTTCTCCGGGTATCGCCCATGAAAGGCGTGATGAGATTTGGTAGGCGGGGCAAGCTTAGCCCCAGGTACATTGGGCCATTTGAGGTTTTGCAGAGGGTTGGTGGCGTTGCCTATCAGTTAGCCTTACCTCCGATGTTTTCGGCTATACATCCTGTGTTTCATGTTTCGATGCTGCGTCGGTATATCCCAGATGAATCTCATGTGTTACAGTGGGATTCAGTTCAGTTGGATGAGGGTTTAGCCTTTGTTGAGGAGCCGACAGCTATTTTGGCCAGAGATGTCAGGAGATTGAGGTCTCGAGAGGTCCCGGTTGTTAAGGTTCAGTGGAGGCACCGTCCAGTCGAGGAGGCTACCTGGGAGACCGAGAGAGATATGCGGGATCAGTATCCGCAGCTATTTTAGCCTTCAGGTACCCCCTTGACCTTGACTTTCGAGGAAGAAAGCCCTTTTTAGTAGTGGATGATGTAATGACCCTTCCGGTCATTTCCACGTTTAAGTTTTGAAGTTAAGCAAATCGACAAAAGATATCGTAAGACCTTTAACAAATTTTCTGAACCTTGGGTCAAATGTATCAGGCCTTTTCTCTCAATATATAAAGAGTTAGAAGTCCCCCAAAATAGCAAATCGAAGGTTTACGAGTCTAGTTTCCAACGCACAAAACCGCACGTCCAAATGATCTCGGAGTAAAGAGTTATGACTGTTTTACCGCGGACTGTCTGGCAGAAAATGGGTTGCGAATCGGGTCGCGAACCGGGTCGGGTTAAACGCGATTTAAGCCTCGACGTCACGTTTTAAAATGCCATTTCAGTTCTGAAACAGTGATAAAATATAAGGGAGGATCCCGAGAGAATTCTTGAATATCGAAATCGTGCGTAGGCGAATTACGAGCCTAAACTTAAGAACCTTATTAGCATCGTGCGTGTATTTGAAAATACGTTATTTAAAAGTTGAATTTGGTAAAAATTATATTATTATTGCCTTTCCAAAATATTTTAAAGGTTTATGAAAATATCGTGATACGATATAAGTGTGTACGTATTTATTTTATAAGGTTTTTATACTCCGTAATATTTTAACGGAGATAGTAAATTTAGCTATGTTGAAATTTATTATTATAATATAGTAGGTTTTATTGGAAATGATTTTCTATCAATTATGATATATTTAAAATATTATATTTGTTTTATCACGAATTTATGCAATACCCGAATATTTATTTAACGGGATGGAAATTATTTTTGGGACACCACCACTTCCACGTGGAAGTGGTGGGAGTGGACAGCAAGCCTTTCATGTATTAGCCGGCTGCCACATGCCTATTAGGAGTGCAATTACATGTTAATTTAGTATGAAGATACAGTAAAGAGTGTTTGAGGAGGAAAAGAACACTCATATCATTTGCCTTTTTGTTTGCCAAGCATATTTTTAACCTTCAGCAAACATTCACTTGGTTCATAATTAAATTCATTGGCCTTCCATCTGTAGCACGCCACTTATGCATAAGTGGTCACTTGTTCAAGAAATTTAACTGAAAAATATATTTGGAGATATATTTTGATCCCCGGAAGAAAATCAATTATCTACGTCAAGTTGTTCCATCCCAAAATTCCGATTCCGATTTAGTTTTGGATTTTCTTGGAGTGGTTCGAGCTTGGACATCGTTGTTCCAGCAGCTTGTCGTCGGACGACAGGTAGGTTACGGTTTAATTTCCCTAGACTCCGTATATATAGAATAAAATTGTATTAATGGGCATCCTTGGGTTGGTTTATTAGGTTGGTACCACAGACCCTCGACCGCTTTATTCATGTCCGCTATTTTTATTCCTCCGTTGTTGTAGTATTTGCGATATATTTTTATTTACCCTTGTGGTCCTGTGAGACCTTGTTGACTCTGAACATAGAAGGTGGGATTTTGGGAATGTCTGTGAGTCCCGGGCATAGAATTATCCTTCTAGGCTGGTTATGCTTGCTGAGAGCCTTGGATTTTGTGAAGCTGCGGGGCAGCAAAATTTGTGGTGTGATCAATACCATTCCGATGCATTATAGAATGAGGTTTATTTCTCATGTTTTTATCTTGTTGGCTTCGGGCTCTTACTGGCACTTGTTTCTAAACTCTTGTCATGGCCCAGGGGGGCTCCGTTTTGAATGGAAATTGATTTGTGAATATGGTTGTATTTCATCTTGTTTTAAAATCATCAGTTTTTTAACGAATTATCAACTGAGACTCGGCAGGCCGGAGTGCTAGTTGAGTTTTCTTACTACTTGAGATGATTTTTAGCCTCGGTTGGACCGAGCACGATGAGATGACTTTTTACTGTTTAGGCCCGGCTACGCCCGGGCACCCTTGGAGGGGTTTTTGGGATATTTTCCTACTATTTTTAGTCCTGGACAGGGTCTGGGCATGCATATTCGAGACTGGGTCTCTATCTTGATATCGAGACTGGGTCTCTATCTTGATACATGTTCTGATACTGAGTTTTAGTATGGGGTCTGGGACCTCCATGGACCTTGCCATCCGGGCCAGGGGCTACGGGCTGCGTGTGCCGAAGGAGGGGTATACGGTGGAGTAGAGGTATACGGGCAGAGTCTTTCCATGGAACCTACCTGCTGGGCCGGATCGGCGCCGGAGGAGGTACATACAGAGATACTATGGCACTTGAGATCTTCATGCATCATATCATTCATGGTTTGAGGTTCCACCCTTGTTTGCTGTTTGCTGATTGTACGCTCCGGTAGTATGGGATGCCGGAGGGTTTGTTTTCACTTGTTTGTGTTTCTCGGTTGTATGGGCGGCCGGGGGACTGTAGGTAGACTTTTGCTATTTTACTTACAGAGTTGTTCTCTATTAGGGATGAGTATGAGATTGGTTACTGCTAGACTGTTAGTTTCTGGATTTGAGATGGTTATGATTAGTTGGGTTGATTCATGTCTTGAGCATGCCTATTATTACTCTTTCTCTCTTCTTCTTACACTTGAGGTTACCGGTATACCGTCCATTCCGTAAACTTATTTTGTATACACTGTTGTTGCAAGGATTCCAGGTGCGTTGTTTCTTACTTTCACCTGTGCCATTGGTGTGTATATTCTGCTTACTAGCCTCATATGTGGTTCTGTTGGTTTCCCTCTGGGCTAGTTCCTGTGTACCTTTCGTTGATTTCTGTGACTACTTGTTTCTATTCTGTCTATTACTGCTCTTTTATCTTATATGTGCCCAGTCGGCCTATGATACCTACTGGGTACCTTATGCTTCGCATTTGGTGCTCACCCCTACCCCCTGCATCTTTGGGTGCAGATCTTAGCGTGGGCCATCGCCGTTAGACCGTTGTGATTCGTGCTTGGAGATCTGTTGAAGACTACTTCAGGCTGAGGGTGAGCTCTTGGCGATCGGAGCTTAGCTTTAGTTTATCTTTTGCTTCATGTACTCTATTTCCATTCAGAGACATCTGTATATATAGTTTTGGTTTACTTGTACTCCATGCATGTAGTTTGGCTCTGTACTATGATACCAGGTCTTGGGGTTGGTTTAGTTTCCGCATATGTATATATTTATATACCTGTTATCTATTTTATTCGTTTTGTTCTCTTATTTGTTAGATAGTAGCCCATTACTAACTGTTCTGGGCTACAGGGATTGGTACACCTACCGGGGGTTGTAGCACTTGAAGAGCAGAAAGAGTGACAAAGGCCATGTCCAGAGACATGAATCAAAACTCACTAATCAACACTAATGCTCATACTATATCCATTTTATAGAGAACAAAGCTATAAAGTAGAAAGCAAAAGTCTACCTACAGTCCCTCGGCCGCCCATACAACCGAGGAACACACACAAGTGAAAACAAACCCTCCGGCATCCCATACTACCGGGGCGTACAATCAGCAAACAGCAAACAAGGGTGGAACCTCGAACCATGAATGATATGATGCATGAAGATCTCAAGTGCCATAGTATCTCTGTATGTACCTCCTCCGGCGCCGATCCGGCCCAGCAGGTAGGTTCCATGGAAGGACTCTGCCCGTATACCTCTACTCCCCGTATACCCCTCTTCCGGCCCACGCAGCCCGAAGCCGCCCTGGCCCGGATAGCAAGGTCCATGGAGGTCCCAGACCCCATACCAAATCTCAGTATCAGAACATGTATCAAGATAGAGACCCAGTCTCGATATCAAGATAGAGACCCAGTCTCGAATATGCATGCCCAGACCCTGTCCAGGACTAAAAATAGTAGGAAAATATTTCAAAAACCCCTCCAAGGGTGCCCGGGCGTAGCCGGGTCTAAACAGTAAAAAGTCATCTCAGGTGCTCGGTCCAACCGAGGCTAAAAATCATCTCAAGTAGTAAGAAAACTCAACTAGCACTCCGGCCCTGCCGAGTCTAGTGATAATCGTAAAACTGATGATTTTAAACCACGACTTTTGCAGCTTGTGCATAGGAGGTGCGGTTCTCACCTCGGCCTGCGCGTGTCACACGGCCACCGCATCTCCGGTCAGAATCTTCAGCTTTTTTGAACACTTCACACTTCACTCTTTTTGAGATATTTTTGGGTCCATTTCCTTGTTTATCATCATCTATCAAAAGTACCTGCATAGATATCAATAAAGGCCATTAAATCTATTCAAAACATAACAATAATTCATGGATATAGGCTCAATAAGTTGGTAGATTACCGACTTATCAAACCCCCAAACTTGAACTATTACTTGTCCTCAAGAAAGATGGTCACAAGGTAAGGAATGAATTTGGTTTAAGCTCAATCAAGGCACAAAAGACTACTCTACACTAAAAATTTAAGAAAATGAATAAACAAAAGACTCAAACAACCGACTCAACTACTATGCTCATCTCAAATTGGACAACCACAAATTCAAGGCAATTGATCAATTCAAAACCTTTTCCAAAAGGACATCATTTCTCATTCAAAATCAAGGGAATTTTTTCATTTAAAACAAGACATTTAAGCTTCTCAAGTCATTGGCATGGACCGTCAAGGTTTGCATCGAGATTCACCACACAAATTACCTCATTCATTCCCCTCAATTGAAATAGACACTCTATGTTTCAATTCGAGTGCATGATGCAACTCACCACAAGAGAGAATCCCACTCACAATCATTCAATTCACAAAACACGAGATTATAGGAGATCCAAGAAGACTCTCACTCTCTCAAGGAAGTTCAAGTGCATACGCGTCGAGCCATAGGCTTGCCCTTCATGTATTTTGCCACTAATGTAGGGTAGCTACCATCAAAATCACCAAGAACTTGTGGGTTACGATGTTGGATAGGGATAAGGTGAGGATATCATTTGGATCAAGTGACTATACCTCCCTAATGCTCTTTGTTCTTATTTCGAACACCGCTCACATTTTTCAATTTTAACTTCACCTTATTCCTCCCTCACACAACCCAAGATTTCTCCTTTTTACTCATGATCATTCAAACTCCATATACCACCTTCACTTGGTAGCACCTATTTTTGCTTTTTAATTTGCTCATTGGATTGATCTTTTGGAGCAATTTTCATTTCGAAATTAAGGTGCTACCTTGCACATTGAAGTGCAGTTCTTTTATTCTCCTCATTTGATCACATGCACCCCCAAACATAGGCATTTGCCTATGTTATATTTTGTTTCCCCTCCCCCCCAAACATAGGATTTTAGCCTACATTTCATTTCTAAGCAATTAGGGAGGATGGGTGCCAAAATAGAGGTTCCAAAAAGGTAAAGGTGTTACCAGGTGCCAAAGAACGGTCATAAGCTCAAAAGAGGTTCACTAGGATTTGATGTCGTGGAAAGTCATTTGGGTGAAGTGGCTATCAAAAAGGGCCTAAGGTTATCTTCCAAGCTCGGTCACACCTAGAATTTCACCTTGAATGACATTCGAGGCAAGTTCTAGACGGCACTTATGCACAAGAATCAACGTAAAGCCTCACCACACAAGGCATCATGCCACAAGACCTCTTTAATTAGTCTCACAATTAATTGAGGCAAATGATTTTTAACAAGATATTCCGAGTTCATTATACACTCATTTGTGAGTCAATCAAGCCAAAGAAAAAGTGTGCAAGTCATGACAAGATAATGCTTTTCATCAAAAATTCATTTCCCTTCTTCCTTTTATTTTCAAAACAATTTGCCACGAGAAATTTTTTGGTGGACCCATTTTGAGACAAGCAACTACAGACTCAATTCTAAACTAAAACTTGACATTTTTCCCTTAAGAAAGTTGCCTCTCAATCTGTCATAGGGAAACACCAACCCGGTTTGACACAAAAACAAAAGAAAAGAAAAAATAAAATAATCAAAACTCTTTCTCCTTGGGAAAGAACTGTGGTCTTAAGAAAACCCTCAGAGTTTATTTCTAAACTACTATTGATAGGTTGATATCTTATTTGCGGGCTCATAATTCATTTTAAAACAAGCCTCGGCATAGGCCTTTAGCGCATTTGCAAAGCACGGGTAGTAAGACAATGGAGCATGTAAGACCAACCAGGTAACATAATCTCAATCAAGCCCGACGAGGGCACAAATAAGCGCAGAATAAGAATAAAACATAATAAAAAGGGCCCGACGAGGGAAATGTCAACACTACAAGCATCACAATAGTTACAGGCTCTCCCAAACTTAAACGAAGCATAGCCCCAATGCAAAAAAATTTATACAAATGAAAATGAGTGCCAAAAACTCCCTGAATATGCTAATGATGATGACGATGCCTCCTTGAGTAGAACCAATGTGGTGGCATAGGAGGTTGAGGTGCCGATGGAACTGGTGGTGCCAGTGGTGGTATATATGAATGTGCAGGATCTATTTGAAAACCTACCAATGGTGGTATCATAGGATCCCATGGCAGCTTAAAGGGGCAGAATGGGTCATCCATATACCATCTGTCATCTGCAGTCATCAACTCATGATAGTTCGACCCCCTTCCCCAGCTAGGCGTAAGTGGAGTCCTCCAACCTGGAACTGGTGAGTCGAGAGGATTCGAGTATTGCTGGATTGTTGGTGGATCAATCATTGCTTCAATTTCGGATGCACATTCATTGTCAGATTGAGTCCATCACGTGCACCAATCATCATGGGGGCTAGCAGCTCTTTGGGATGGTAAGGAGTTTGGGCTGGTAGATTAACATCCCAATTTGATTCAACATATGGGACCACTTGCTTGAGTTCCTCAACCCCCACTTTTATGGTGTCCACTCCAGCATATATATTTCTCACTCTTGACACTACCGATTTCAAGGCCAACTTGATGGCAGATTGAAGTATGGTCAGAATGTCTTTGCCCAACTTTTGTAGCATCTCCTCATTTTTGTTAGTAAGTAGACTCAGTTGTAGCAAGTTACTTGAGGAGGAGGTGGTGACATAAGATGCCCCATGAACCATGCTCGAAGTGTTCTGAGACAAGGGTGAACTCCCTTCTTGATTATGCACAATGTTGTTGGCTCGAGACATGGGTATGGTATCATGTGAAGGTTGATCGAGATGCCTTCTTTTGAAATGTGGGGCATATTTATCCCTCTTTGTGTCTAAGAAAACCATCCCCTTAGCTTGGCTGGCCTTGTCAAATGCTCAAAACAAAGCACACCCGGTTTGGACACATAGAAGAGTTATAAGCACGGGGAAAGCCATGGATGTAGAGTCATGTTCCACCTTTCTCTTGAGGTGTTCGGTGATGATCTCACCTTCATTCAAATGGAGGCCTCTTATGTATCGCGTGCAAAATGCACCAAGGCCCAATCAGAGTTTTGAGGGGCGGAGCTTGGTGCGCACATTGTCTGGTGCGAACTGCATGTCGTGGCGCACAAGTAGTAAGTTTGAAATTTAATTGACCTAACTTGTTGACCGACTCGGCCTGGAGATGACCTGGCCAACCTTTCCTCTTCTTTTTCTTTTAAAACAACATTTTCTCTTCTTCTTCCACCATTTTTTCTCTCCAACTCTAAAAGATTCTCTCCCAAACCTTTCTCCAAATCCATCAAACTTCCCCAAAATCTTTTTCTTCTCTCACCCAACCATCTCCACTATTCGATCACCACTACCGACATCATCTCTCTGGGTAGGCTTTGTGGGTCACCTTTGTTGAAGATTAAAAAAAAATGGCGCCATTTTTTATGAATGCTCAAATCGTGCACTCCAAAGTAGGAGGTCACGATGATCGTGCAGCAAAATAAAATTTATAATCCTAATGAGTGTCGGGGTCGTACCCAAGGGAATTGGAGTAGATAAATAGAGATTGTAATGAATTGAGTTCAAAGAGGGAGTAAATTCTCAAAAATAAAAAGTAAAAGGATGGGGAAATTTTGATGTTGTCACTACAATCACAATTCAATTTAAAAGAAATAAAATGAAAGAGGGTGTACCAAGTTGACTAGACGACTAGGGATGCATATCCGATGGGACTTTGGTTATGGTATAGGGTGATTATCAATTCATACCTATTCTCGCTTAATGACATGAATATAATTGGTCATGGGTAAGATTTGCTTATCTTTCGATCAACAATCTTATATCTGATGATCTCGATTAGAGCATCATCAGTTTGATCAATAAACAACCAATCTAGCTTGGGGAGGTCACACTATATTTACCTTAGACTCTTAAATGGGATAATCCGACAATAAAAGCTATCTCTAGCCTCAAATCTGAGTGGAATCCCAAGTTCCCACTAGTAATTTCACATCCGAAACTATGAAATCCTTTCTCAAGCAATCACATAGGTAAGTAATGAAAATTAATATTTGCAACCACCAATTTTAGGATTAAAACTTGGTAACATTACTAGACCCATGTCAATTAAGCAATTATAAGCAGGATTAAATAACACCCACACCCATTTGTTAAGCACCCATCATCAATGCACCCCTAGACAAGAAAATTTAGCCACTCATAGTAACAGAGAAAGAGATACCAGCTGAGTAATTCAAAATCCCTTCCATTAGAGATGAATCTCAAGTTCTAGATTCAATTTGAGCACACAAGTGTTAACCGGAATGAAGGTGAAAAACTTAGTCTCCAAGCTAAAAACTCTTCAAAATATTCAGAAAGATAAAAGTTATTTACAATTGTGCCTGAATAGGCCTTTTATTGTTTCCCAAAATATCACTAAAAATTATGAAAAAATGCCCTTCAAGATGTGTGCAGCACGACGTGTGGTTCACATGTTGTGATGTGCGCGTTGCACACTTCCTTCTGCTGCACCAGTGACTTCAGCTAGAATTGGGAGCTCCGTGCGAAGGGGGTGCGGTTCAAACATCAAGATGTACGCGTCGCACAATGACCGCACCCCTTGATAGACTCTTCAGTGACTTTAGCAGCTTGTGCAAAGGAGGTGCGGTTCGCACCTCGGTCTGTGCGTGTCACACGGCCACCACATCTCCAGTCAGAATCTTCAGCTTTTCTGAACACTTCACACTTCACTCCTTTTGAGCTCTTTTTGGGTCCATTTCCTTGTTTATCATCACCTATCAAATGTACCTGCATAGACATCAATAAAGTCCATAAGAACCTCTAAATCTATTCAAAACATAGCAATAATTCATGGATATATGCTAAATAAGTTGTTAGATTACTGACTTATCAGAACCAAATTTGCTTAGGCAGAGCCATTTTGCTAGACGGCTCCTATGTGGATCAGCTCATACGAGTAGAGTCAAATTGATGTGGCTCATAGAAGGGACATGTTGCATAGATGGCAGATTTTTCTTGGTCCATGACAAGTTGCTGGAAGTTTCATTTTTTTTCTCAAATTTACTGAATATTTTTGCACTCATTTGGGGCCACCTTATCTAATTTTGGGACCACAAACACCTTTTGACTATCTTTTTGTTGGGGTTTTGAATCGATTGTACTATATTTTTACCTTCCTCATCAAGAACACATGAAGAACATCAAAAACATTCAAATTTCCAACATTATTCAATTTTTCTCCAAATCATCCCAAAATTTAGGAATATCTCTCCCTCGACCTAGAGAACAAACACCAATGCTTATTACGCTCCATTGGAACCCAAATCAAAAGACCCACCTTTTAAGTTCATGATGTTGTTTAAACCTTCAAGCTCACCATGAACACCAAATTTTCAACACTCTTCAAATCAACTCAAAATCGTCTCAAGATACCAATGTTGGGGGGGGGGGGTCCTACTATTTTTTCTTTTATTCATATTCATTTATTTTATTATAATATTTTTCCTCTAATGGGATTAATCTGATTATTTCTTTTATATTTTCCAGAATATATTCTAGATATTTTGTATCTCTAGTTCGTTGATATATTTCTGTATTTTCTTTTATCAGGTTTCCTAGCAGAATTATATCTACCTTAGTTTCATACCAGTATCGTAAGTATTCGTAATTTATCATTAATCTGAATCTGTTATTTCTAGATCTGAATATATTTCCCAATCGTCATCTATATTTAATCTTTCTAGATCTATTCCATACCATTGGGATTTTTCATTAAATATCTTTTCCCATATAATTCTTTTTAATTCTACTATCCTTATGTCTTTTAGTGCATATAAAACTAATGTTTTATAATTATTTCTTATTTTATTATGCAAATAGGTAGTCATGGTAATGCCATCCATATTTATGTTCATGCTTTGCTTTTATCAATTAATTCCCTCATACCATAGCATGCCAATAACATTATATTCGATTATTACAGACTAGATTATTTTAAACCATATTCTCTTGTCACTGTTAACACCGTACTTTCAAAGGTATTTTCCCCTCCTAAATAGTGTCACTCTGTCTACTCCCCTCACGGCTTCCTCGCCTTGGTTTCAACCTCTGGACATTATTTTCGGATTGTTTCCCTTTTTTCCTCATGTTAACAAACTTGAAAATATGATTCAAATAATTCTAGTAGATAATAACGAATATAAACTTATTTAATCATGCTATGATACTTAGGAATTAACAAATTTAGCTATGCATAATTATAAATGGGTATACCTTGCTAGTATCTTCTTGCTCCATATTGCTAGAATTTTTTTTATCTTATTGAGAAAATATTTTTTTTTTGTTTACAAAGAAGGTTTGCTTTCCGTGTAGAAAGTCTTGCCTTCATTTGACATAATGGCTTGCTATTTATAAGAGGATTTATATACACGTCCTTTTCCTCTTCCACTTATCCTAACTCTATTTTACTATTCTACAAATTTCCAAAATAATTACTATTCCTACTTTACAACTCCACAAAATTCTAAACTACTTACTATTCCTACTTTACAACTCTACAAAATTCTAAACTACTTACTATTCCTACTTTACAACTCTACAAAATTCCAAACTACTTTTTCTTTACATAATTTACAGATGTTCAAAAATAGTTTACATATCTGTCGATTTTTATCTTCGCGGAATCTGCGTGCTATCTTCTTATTCCAGCTGTACGTCTGGGATTATATTATCTTCGCTTTGGCATCTGGAGCATTGATGATCTGGATATTTGAGACTAATTGTTTTGCAGTATCTAGTCATCATTTCTGCTGTTATAAAATCTTTTCTAATAGCTCTCATTATAGGTTGTTGTTCCGGCTTTAACAGGCTTAGTGCCCATTGTCTTATCTCTTCCATATCTGCTATCCTTTCTTCTCTGCAGTTGGAGTAGATCATAGTCTGTTCGCGTGCATAGTAACTCCAAACTGGATTTTTTTTTAGATAATTTGACGTTAATTCGTTTAAAATTGTAGCTAGTCCAATAACTCTTTTTCCCGCATAAAACTCCGGTATTGATACTTTTGGTATCTCTTCTTGTTCTTCTATCTTTTCTGGGATAATCATCTCCCTAGTTAGTCCTATCTTTATAACTTGGATGACTGGTTTGATCGCGTCATATAGTATCTCGGCTGGTGCTGAGTAGGCTCTTATATAAAACAATGTTCCTTTAGTTATTCTTTTGTATTGCATAAAAGCTTTATATAATTCTGGTAATGTAGCTATTTCTTCTCCTGTTTGTGTATATACTGTATTTAATAATCCATAATTGTAGCAGGTTGCTACTAGATTTGCATTTGTCTTTGGCAGGGCAATTAGCTTATTATATCCTTGTAAGCTCTGGGTAATATATTCTTCTGTTGGATTGGTAGTAGTTTTGGATCTCGGGTTTTTATTTAGAAAGGTTTGCAGTTTGTGGATATTTTCTATGTATGCTCTGGTTATGTGGTTGTATGTCTTTTTATCTTGGTTCAGGCTGTCTCTATATGTGTTTACTTGTGGTGGTGTAAATGGGGTTTTTTGGGATTTTGGTATATATGGTCTTTCAAATAGTTTATTCAAGTTTTTATTGACATATCTTTTTTCTTCTGTTGTAGATGATGTGCTACTTGAGGTGTTACCTACAACTGCATGAAGTAAATAATTGTTATGGGTTTTTTGGTGTTTCCCAACGTCACCTTGTATCTCTGGAAGTTTTATGTCTTCCGATTGACATAGCTCCGCATTTTTGCAGTCATGCTGCTGACTAGCTTTAATTAGTTGTATCTCTTTATTTATGTTATCGACTTCTCTACAAAGAGTAGTCATAACTTTGAGTAAATCTTCCATAGTAGTCTCCTCAGTTTGAGTAGCTTTGTCTTGATATGTAATCTGCAATTGTATTTTTGTCAGTACATATTACTTCGATTGTAAATGTGAAGTTTAATATATTTAATACGAGTCTCCGTATTTCTTTGGTTGTAACTGAGTCTTGTACTTTTCTTGTTAGCCACCATTTCACCTGCGTATTATCTGTTCTAATAATAAACTTATCATATACAATATATGGTTCAAAAGCCAATAAACATCTATATATTGAGTATAATTCTTTTCTATTTATTTTCCATCTTATTTCGGGATTTGTAAATGTACCTGAATAATACCTGCAATGATGTTTTATTTTTTCTTTGTCATACCTGTATTTTAATACTCCTCCATAGCTTATTTCACTAGCATCGGATTCTACTATATAGGTGAATTTTTTATTTTCGTCTGGGAAGCATAATTTTGGTAAATTCTCACATAGTGATTTTATTTTTCTTATTTGTTCTTGGTCTTTGTCATTAAAATGATATTCTACATCTTTCTTTAATTTCTTATGTAATGGTTTTAGGCTTTCTGCCAATTTTGGTATATATTCTCTTACTTGATTTATTAAGCCTAAAAACGACTGTAATTTCTTTTTTGTATCTATCTGTTCATCAGAATTTATTATTTTTTGTACTATGTGTGGTTGCATTTTTATACCATTTTTATCTATTTCTATTCCTAAGAATTCTATTTGATTTTTCATTATTTCAGCTTTTTTCTTACTCAAACTAATTCCTGAATACGTAACAACATGTATGAATTTTTCTAGTAATTTTATATGTTCATCTTGTGTTCTTGAATACAAGAGTATATCATCTATATATACTATGCAATTTTCTAATTGGTTGAAGTAATTATCCATGAAATGCTGGTATCTTCCTGGTGCATTTTTATATCCAAAAGGTAATACGTTCTATTCATAAAATCCTTGGGGTACTGTAAATGCTGTTAGTTTTTTAGATTCTTCTTCTAGCTTAAGGTGGTAAAAGCCTGATTTACAATCAAATTTACTAAAATAATTATATCCTTCGACTTGTCTTATTTTTAATATCTTATTAGGTATTGGATAATTGTATGTTTTAGTTTTGGCATTTAAGTTTCTATAATCAATAACCATTCTACGTTTCCCTCTTTTTTGTTCGCTATGTTTATTTACTATAAATGTTGGGCTAGTATGTTTGCTATTACTTTCTTGTATATATTTATTTTCTAATAATTCTTCTATGTGCATTTTGAATTCTTTTAGATCATCAAAATTGTATTTGAGAGGTTTTTGGGTAATTATACTATTTTCATCAATTAATTCTATTTTTACTTTGGTTTTATGTTTTTCCCATCCTTTTAAGGGATTTTTACTATATAATGGTTCTAATCGATCTTGAATGATTTTTAGTTTATCTATAGCAAATATAATTAGTTCTATTTTATGTTCATTTGTTTTTATATTTTCTAATTTCTGGGTAATTTTCTCACTTCCTTTTATCCATGAGGTAGGTTTTCTATTTTTATTATATACCCTTTTAGCTCCTACTTTGTGTTTACATGGTGTAGTAAACCACCAGTGTGTTTTTGTTATTATATGTGGATATAGTTTTTCCAGAAACGGCATTCCTAAAAGTATATCTTTGTTTGTGAATTCATAACTATATATTTCTTCTATGGTTAATATCTTATCCCATATTTGTAACTTTATGTTTCTTGCTTTATGATTTATCATGCTCCCTTCATTATTAAAACCTGTTACTACTATTGGTGTAGTTAATTTTTCCCATTTTTCATCTGATAGACAATTATGTTTGCACATATTAGCTTCTGCTCCTGTATCTATCATCGGGGTATAGTATCTATTGTAGTAATTTTCTACTATTATTTTGGCAAGTATATAAATTTTCATTTTATTTCATATTGTTCGTTTTATTATGACTTTTTAATTCTTATATGTGACAGTTAACTGGGTATTTTCTAAATTGTATGGTTTCATGCCTTCTAACCATTTTATTCCTAATATAATATTTTTATCTCCGTGATATATTTTAAAGTTTATTACCATTGGTATTCTGCCAATGATTAATTCTTTTTCTACTGTTTCTCTTAATGCTGTAAATTCTTTTGATAATTCTGACTGTTCTGTAGAATTTATTTCTTCTTCTGTTACCAATTCTCTTGTTATATAATTTTCTTCTTGAACTGTATTTATTGTTATAATAAATTTTCTTTGTTCTAATATTCCAGTTATATAATAGTGATATAACTCTATTTCTTTTATTTTTACTGAATTTCCTGATGATTGAGGTGTTTCACTGTGACTTTTTCTTTTAGATGTGCTTATCCTGTCGCTTACTATTTCTAGATCTTCTTCTATATCAATTTCCTTATAGCTATAATCATGTCACGACCCAATTTCTTGGTCATGATGGCACCTACAACCCCCGGTAGGTGAACCAATCCCCGTAGCCCAGAACAGTTAGTAATGGGCTACTATCTAGCAAATAAGGGAACAAGACGAATAAAATAGATAACAGGGATATAAATATATACATATGCGGAAACTAAACCAAACCCCAAGACCTGGTATCATAGTATAGAGCCAAACTACATACATGGAGTGCAAAATAAACCAAAACTATATATACAGATGTCTCTGAATGGTAATAGAGTACATGAAGCAAAAGATAAACTAAAGCTAAGCTCCGATCGCCAAGAGCTCACCCTCAGCCTGAAGTAGTCTCCAACAGATCTCCAAGCACGAATCACAATGGTCTAACGACGATGGTCCACGCTAGGATCTTCACCCAAAGATGCAGGGGGTAGGGGTGAGCACTAAATGCGAAGCATAAGGTACCCAGTAGGTATCATAGGCCGACTGGGCACATATAAGATAAAAGCGTAGTAATAGATAGAATAGAAGCAAGTAGTCACAGAAATCAATGAAAGGTACACAGGAACTAGCCCAGAGGGAAATCAACAAAACCACATGTGAGGCTAGTAAGCAGAATATACACACCATAGGCACAGGTGAAAGTAAGAACAACGCACCTGGGGTCCTTGCAACAACAGTGTATACAAAATAAGTTTACGAAATGGACGGTATACCGGTAACCTCAAGTGTAAGAAGAAGAGAGAAAGAGTAATAATAGGCATGCTCAGAGACATGAATCAAACTCAACTAATCATACCAATCTCATACTTATCCATAATAGAGAAAAATTCTGTAAGTAAAAAGCAAAAGTCTACCTACAGTCCCTCGGCCGCCCATACAACCGAGGAACACAAACAAGTGAAAACAAACCCTCCGGCATCCCATACTACCGGAGCGTACAATCAGCAAACAGCAAACAAGGGTGGAGCCTCAAACAATGAATGATATGATGCATGAAGATCTCAAGTGCCATGGTATCTCTGTATGTACCCCTCCGGCGCCGATCCGGCCCAGCAGGTAGGTTCCATGGAAGGACTCTGCCCGTATACCTCTACTCCAACCGTATACCCTTCCCGGCATACGCAGCCCGTAGCCCTGGCCCGGATGGCAAGGTCCATGGAGGTCCCGACCCCATACTAAAACTCAGTATCAGAACATGTCGTCCGAAAGCAGTTCGGGTCCAAAGAATAGAGACCCAGTCTCGAATATGCAAATGCCCAGACCCTGTCCAGGACTAAAGTAGTAGGAAAATTCTCAAAAACCCTCCAAGGGTGCCCGGGCGTAACCGGGTCTAAACAGTAAAAAGTCATCTCAGGTGCTCGGTCCGACCGAGGCTAAAAATCATCTCAAGTAGCAAGAAAACTCAACTAGCACTCCGGCCCTGCCGAGTCTAGTGTAGTAGTAAAACTGGTGTCTTAAAACATAATTTTACTTTCTTCTTACCCAAGAATACTCACAAGTCAAATCAACCATTTCCAAATCATTTCCATCAAAAACGGGCCCCCCGGGCCATGCAAGGTTTAGAAAACAGTGCCAGTAGGCCCGAAGCCAAAACCACGGTAAAACATGGATAAAACCTCTTTATATGCATGGAAATGGTATGATCACACACAATAGCTGCCCCGCAGCTCACAATCAACCTATTGACCCTGCACAGGCCCACAGCTACTCAGCAAGCATAACCAGCCTAGAAGGATAATTCTATGCCCGGGACTCGCGGACATTTCCAAAATCACACCTTCTATGTTCCAGAGTCAACAAGGCCTCACAGGACCGCAAGGGTAAATAAAATATAACGACAAATACTACAAGCAACGGAGGAACAAAAGTAGGAGGACATGAATAACGCGGTCGAGGTCTGTGGTGCCAACCTAATAATCCAACCCAAGGATGCCCATTAATACAATTTTATTCTATATATGCGGAGTCTAGGGAAAATAAACCGTAACCTACCTGTCGTCCGATGACAAGATGCTAGAACGATGTCCAAGCTCGAACCATACCGAGAAAATCCAAAACTAGATCAGAATCGGATTTGGGCTTGAATAACTTGACGTAGATAATTGATTAAACACAAAATTATGTAAATCATGGGATAAGATGCTAACCCACCCACCTGAAGATTATCATACATGTATGCAGCACTGTATAACATAATCAAATGGTGGAGATTGAAGAATAACTCACTAATAGTTCATTTTGGCAAAAGGATTTATAAAAGGCAAAGTATATTTAACAATTAGAGTTGGTACTTACCAACAGCTAAGCCCACTACGTGGCTTCTTAACCCCTTTGCTGTCCACTCCCACCACTTCCACGTGGAAGTGGTGGTGCCACCAAAATAATTTTTATCCCGTTAAATAAATATTCGGGTATTGCATAAATTCGTGGTAAAATAAATATAATATTTTAAATATACCATAATTCATAGAAAATTATTTCCAATAAAACCTACTAGATTATAATAATAATTTTCAACACACTAATTTTACTATCTCCGTTAAAATATTACAATGTATACAAACTTTATAAAATAAATACATATACAATTATATTGTAACAAAATATTTTTCATAAACCTTTAGAATATTTTGAAAAGGCAATAATAACATAATTTTTACCAAATTCAATTTTTTAAATAAAATATTTTTAAATACACGCTCGATGCTAATACAATTCTTAAGTTTAGGCTCGTAATTCGCCAACGCACGATTTTGATACTCAAGAATTCTCTCGGGATCCTCCCTTATGTTTTATCACTATTTCGGAACTGAAATAGTGTTTTAAAATGTGAAGTCGAGGCTTAAATCGAGTTTAACCCGACCCGATTCGCGACCCGGTTCGTAACCCGTTTTCTGCCAGACAGTCCGCGGTAAAACAGTCATAACTTTTTACTCCGAGATAAGTTGGATGTGAGGTTTTGTGCGTTGGAAACTAGACTCGTAGACCTTCGATTTGGTATTTCGGGGGACTTCTAACTCTTTATATATTGAGAGAAAAGCCCTGAGACATTTGACCCAAAGTTAAGGAAATTTGTTAAAGATCTTACGATAACTTTTGTCGATTTGCCTGGCTTCAAACTTAAATGTGGAAATGACTGGAAGGGTCATTACATCATCCACTACTAAAAAGGGCTTTCGTCCTCGAAAGTCAAGGTCAAGGGGTACCTGAAGGCTCAAACAGCTGCAGATACTGTGCCCGCATATCTCTCTCGGTCTCCCAGGTAGCCTCCTCGACGGGACGGTGCCTCCACTGAACCTTAACAACCGAGATCTCTCGAGACCTCAATCTCCTGACATCTCTGGCCAAAATAGCTGCCGGCTCCTCAACAAAGGCTAAACCCTCATCCAACTGAACTGAATCCCACTGCAACACATGAGACTCATCTGGTACATACCGACGCAACATCGAAACATGAAATACAGGATGTATAGCTGAAAACATCGGAGGTAAGGCTAACTGATAGGCAACGCTACCAAACCTTCTGCAGAATCTCAAACGGCCCAATGTACCTGGGGCTGAGCTTGCCCCGCCTACCAAATCTCATCACGCCCTTCATGGGCGATACACGGAGAAACACCAAGTCACCGACACTAAACTCCAAGGCACGAAGCCTACGATCAGCATAACTCTTCTGCCTGCTCTGAGCTGCCCGAAGTCTGTCCTGAATCACTCGGACTCGGTCTAAGGAATCTCGAAGCAAATCTGTGCTCTGTGGCCCAGCACTAAAACCATCAAACCAACCTACCGGTGATCTGCAACGCCTGCCATACAAAGCCTCAAAAGGTGCCATGCCGATACTCGAATGGAAGCTGTTATTATAAGCAAACTCTGCCAAGGGAACAAACTGATCCCATAAACCTCCAAAGTCAAGAACACAGGCCCGAAGCATGTCCTCCAAAATCTAAATGGTCCTCTCGGACTGGCCATCTGTCTGAGGGTGGAAAGCGGTACTAAGATGAACCCTGCTGTACCAAATCCTCGCTGAATTAGCCGCTCCAGAACTGAAGATGTGAACTGAGTGCCGCGGTGTGAAAAATAATAGGAGTTGGACCCCATGCAGACGCGAGAATCTCACGAAGTAGATCTGAGCTAACCTCTCTGACACCATAAGAAGTATGAACCTGGCAAGAATGTAGCTGACTTAGTCAGCCTATCAACAATCACCCATATGGAATCAAACCCATGAGAAGTACGGGGCAAACCAACAACAAAGTCCATAGTAATCCCTTCCCACTTCCACTCAGGAATGGGAAGTCGCTGCATCAAACCACCAGGTCTCATGTGCTGGAACTTATCCTGCTGGCAGTTCAAGCACCGAGATACGAAATCCGCTATATCCCGCTTCATACCACTCCACCAGTAAAGATGTCTCAAGTCCCTATACATCTTTGCTGTGCTAGGGTGAATGGAGTATCTAGTACAATGTGCCTCATGAAGTATCAACTGAATCAAATCACTAATCCTCGGAACACATAGGCGACTATCAAACCTCAGAACCCCATCTGAATCTAGAGTAGCCCGACTGGTCTCACCCTGAATAACCCGATCACGAAGGTCACACAACTGCTGATCCTCAAACTGACGACTCTGAATCTGATCAATCAAAGTAGAACGAACCTCAACACTGGCGAGAACTCTGCTAGGATCCGACAAGTCAAGCCTAACCAAACGGTTAGCCAAGGACTGGGTGTCCCAGGCCAACGGTCGCTCTGAAACTGAAAGAGAAGCTAGGCTACCCATACTCACTGCCTTCTGGCTCAAGGCATCCGCTACCACGTTTGCCTTGCCCGGATGATACAGAATAGTGAAGTCATAGTCCTTCAGTAACTCGACCCATCTCTTCTGTCTCGAGTTCAACTCTCGCTGACTCGTGATATACTGAAGACTCCGGTGATCAGTGAAGATCTCACAGTGAACTCCATATAGGTAATGCCTCCAGATC
>QJPP01006989.1:0-27525 GCA_003996215.1 Jaltomata sinuosa | reverse complement strand
TAGTGAACTAGCTCCACTCAATCAACTCAAGGTCACCTATCCTTTGTGGAGGAGTGGATTCTTGTGACTCTTGAAACAAGGACGACTTGAAAGACTCTAACGGACTTGAATCAAGGAATTAATCAACGAAAACAAGACAAGAAAAGAAGAAGGAAGAAGCACGAAAGAATTCGGACTCAAGAATTAAGTAACGAAAGTAGGAGAAACTACTTGTTGTTGCTTAATTTGGAGAATCAAAGAGATGATTTGATGTTTAAAAACTAGTTAACAAGTAATTAAAGATATTAATTAGTTGTTAAATAGTTGAGAAATCTAAGAAAAATGAGTGTAGAAGAAGAAGTTTGAAGTTCCAACACTTAGAAAAAAATTGGGGTCTTAAAAGTTCCAACACTTAGAAAACTTTTGGGGTCCCAAAATTTGAGACCCCTAAAAAAAACTAAATATGAAAACCTGCAGAAAAAGCCCTCTGAAGTTGGTCTCACGCGCCTGGGTGAGACTGGGCGTGGAATTTTTTTTTTTTTTTTTTTTTTTTTAAATTCCACTTGTGGACCCAACAAACATCTTTGACCACTTTGACTTGGAAAAGTTAGATCAAACGTACCTTTTGGCTTCTTCTTCTTCAAGATGTTCTTGATGAATATCAAAAACACCTAGAACACCAAGAACACACACTAAACACCAATAACTTCAAATGAGCTCGGAATTGGCTCAAATTTTAGGATTAGCTTCCCCTTAACGTAGGGAACAAACCCCAATGATTTTTAAGCTCCAATTCCTCCTTAATCAATAGACCCACTTTCAAAGTTTGTAAAGCTTTAAAAGCTCAAAACACTTTAATGGCAACTCCACTTCTACAATTCCAAATCGCACGAAATTTGAAATTTAGACTCAAAAAACACTAGGAAACAAGGATATAGTGTCAAAAACAAGAAATCAAACAAGAAAAAATTTCGGATTTTTTTTTTTTGGATTTTGAAGATATCAAATTCCCAAGACTTAGATTTGTAGAAACAAACCTAAACTGAGCTCTGATACCAAATGATAACGGAAATACAACAAATAAGAAGAAACGAAGGAAAAGATATGAGAATTAATAACTAGGAATTGAAATTATGGGCAACAAGGGGCTAAAACCCTCACCTCCCAATTGATTCCAACAACTAGATACTAATTCAACTCAACTAATCAAGGAAACCTAAATGAAATCCACAAGTGGGAGACCTTCGATTAATTAAGTAAAGAAGTTAAACTAACAATCAAGAGAGTCACCCAAATCACTCACTAATTCCTCAAGGGAATTACACTAAGTCTTACACTAGCAACTACAAGTTTAGAGTATCAATCTTCAATATGCAAAAATTAGTCTTCCAAAATGAAGAAAAGCTATTACTTATACTAGGGAATAAGAAGACACTAGCTATTACAGTTTTGCCCTTAATGAAGTAAGGGCCTTGTTTGGTTGCCTTCTTTTGGGAATTCTTGAATTCCTCCTTCCACCTCACTTTAATAGACCACCCACACATTGTATGCTTTCCTTTGGGATTCTTCAAGCTTCTCCAATGCTTCCTTTTTCATGAACATTGCTTGAAGGTCTTGGAGCTCTTTAGCTTGACTACGTGTGAAAGGCCTTGAAGGATAAGTGCCATCCAAGATAGTACCATCCATGCTTTCCAATCTAGTATCAAAGAGGCTCTAGTTTCGATGGCTTCTCACGTAGACATCAAGATCAACGACGAGCTTTGCGTAACAGTCCATCCATCCGTTTCCTCTATCATTTGCCAGAGATGACAAAATATTCAATTTTTAGGTTTTTCGTTGTGAGATTTCGCCAAAGCCATGGCGGTAGTATGATAGCATAGTTCATCGCAGGAGAAAGGCGGTGGTGACATAGGGGTTTTGGACGGAGGGAATCTGTTGGTGTGTTTTCGATGGAGATGTGGTGGCGGTTGGGTTTCACTGGGTGGAGAAAGAGAGAGAGGAGAGAATGCTAGGGTGAGGGTTTTGCCGGACCGCCGCGGCTAGCAGCTTGCCAGCGGCGGAGGTGGTGGCGGCTGCTTTGGTGGAGGGTGGTGGCTGATTTGGGAAAAGTGGGGGTTTGGTTTGGGAGAAGTGAGGGTTTGGTGAGTAGAGGAGATGGTGGTTGCTGGTTTTCCATGGCTGGCAAATTGCCGGCGACGATGGTGGTGGCAGTGAAGAGAGTTGAGAAGAGATAATTTGGGAGGTGAGGCGGCTAAGTGGGAGTGGGAAAATGAGGCTTAGGGTTTGGGAGGGTTTGGTTAAAAAGGAAAGAAGAGGAGTGGACTAATTTTGATCGTTGATCACATTTGATCAACGGTTGAGATTAAATCTGACGTGGGTCGGGACATGGAGCGGGTCAGGCGAATTTGGATGATTGGAATTGAAATTTAGACTTTAAAATTAGGCCAAATTGGCCCAATAAAGGCTAGAATTGAAATAATTTGGGAAAAAAGGGGCTACAATTTAAATTATTTAAGAAAGATATGTAATTGGGCTGCTATTTGATTAATAATATACTATGTATATATAATTTGGTAAATAAAATGATAATTACTAAATAAAATACTACATATATATAATTTAGTAGATAAAATAATTAATGATAATTGTCAAAACATATATATTATTTAAAATTATAAATAAATTACGTATCTATTTTGTACGTAAAATTAATGACATGTAATATTATACGAAATTTATGATAAAAATAGTAATAATATGAAATAAATTATATATTTAAAAATTGTATACGAATGTAAAAGTATCACGATGATGATAAAATACGTGATTTATTTAGTAAATAAAAGCAAAACATAAAGAAAAAAATTATTTAAAAAAAAAAATAGTTAGTAAAATAACAGCCTGAGAGAGGTGTAGGGAGGTCAAAATTGGGTGTCAACAATCGTGTTCAATACTGGTTCTTCAAGCTTAGACTTCAATCTCAAACTTTCAAACTTATCATAATACTCATCAACACTTTTGGTACCTTGTCGAAGGAGGTACACCTTCTTGATAACGTTTTGATGATATATAGGTGTAACATACCTCGCTTCCATAAAGGCTAGCAACTCTTTCCATGTAGGCAACTCATAAATGAGATCTCGGGCTCGTTCTCTCACCTTGGACTCCCACCATGTGGATGCATATCCCTTAAATTGAGTAAGGGCATATTTGGCTTTCATAGCATCCGAAATATTGTTGGTAAGGAATATCCGCTCACTTTGAATCTGTCATTCAAGGAATTCTTCCGGATCACTACTACCTTTAAAGGTTGGAAGAGTATTCTTGATGATATTCAAACTTCATTCATGGTCACCATGATCTCCTTGTCGATAGCCATACCTATCATCATTGTGGCCACCATATCTATCACCTTTATACCCATATTGATCATTGTTATGATCATCAAACCATTCACCTCTATCTGCATTCCCTTGCCATCTTGCACCTTTATTTCAACCATAACCTCCATGTTGTACCCTATCTCTAGGTGCATCATAACCTTATCGGCCACCATATTGAGGACCAACATAATTATGGTTAACATATTCATTCCCTCAAACTCTTCGAAGAGTGGGTTGTGGTGGTTATCTTGGTAAGGCTCTTGGTTTTGGTTATGTGGTAAATGCAAGTTAGCATATGGTGCATTTCAAAGTGGAGCTTGGTTTTGGTTTGCTACAAAAGGACGTTCCTCTTGTAGCGGTAATTTGGATGAGTGGGGCTTTGCCTAACATTGTTCGGATAGTTAGACATTTGGAAAGGAGGTTGTTGGTTATGTGGAGTGGGGCTTGGGAACAGTTTTGGGGGTTGCATAACTCACGTGCATGCCCTGGGGTAATAGTCATTGAGGAACTCGTGTTCCTATTTGCTCCTGAACCATGAGTGGTATGAGGTGAGTCCTCTCGATTGGGACTCGCAACAATCACCATCTGATCCTCCATATGATCCATCCTCTCATTCATGAGAGTCATGCCTCTACTTAATTCTGCTATTTTTCCATTCATATCTGCCATTTGCTTTGTGATTGAGGCAAAGGAGGCCTCCATGTTAAAGTACCTATGTCCTTCATAAGCACTATCAATTGCTTTTGACATCGTACCTGCAAAATTCAACAAACGAGATTAGTAGCAAAGGTTCCTCACCCTCTCATATGTGAACACTCACTTACCTCCTATGGCGTCTTCCAATGATTGATAGTGAACTCCCCTTGATCAACCAAGTCACAAGTAACCTATCCTTTGTGGAGGAATGGATTCTTGTTACCCAAAAGAAGGACGACTCAAAATCATATGGACGGAGCCAAGAAGGTTTTCAACGTTTACTTAAATGAGAAAAGCTTCACAAACAATGGGTACAAAATGAAACGGATGCAAGAGATCTAATTATAATAAAGTAGAACAATACTTGTCGTAAGTTAGTCTTAAGATATCTAGATGATAACAGCATCAAAGAAAGGAAACAAAGAAGATTAAACCTGAGATTTGTTGGAGCAAGTCGGTTTTGGAACTGTCCATTGGTGCGCCGCAATGTGCACAATGCACTAGGGAAAGTGCCCAATGCACCTTACTTCATACACTAAAACAGGAAACAAGTCCCCCTGGTGCGAAGTGTTGGTGCGAAACGCACCAAGCAAAGTGTTGGTCGCACCTCACTTCACATAGCACCAGGCAGAACACCTGAAGCTTCTGTATTTGTACTCGTTTTTCAGCTTTTTGTACTTTTTCTTCTTAGTACTTGCCCCTTTTGGTAAATTTCCTTTAGTACAAACACAAATACCTATTACCTTTACTCCTTCTTTGGATCAAACAACTTTATTTCACCTTCTTCTTCAACAATCACCTTGAAGAACACCAAGAACACCTATGAATTTCAAATTTCCAACTCTCTCAATTCAACTCGAAATGACTCCAAATTTTAAACGTAGCCTCCTCTCGATATAGAGAACAAAGCCTGATATAAATTAGAATCAAATCACTCCAAATTGAAGAGACCCATTTTGTGTTCTTCAAGTTCTTCAAAATCCAAAAATGGTGAACCCTTCAAACCTCAACCAAATTCTACCAAACTTGAGATTCAAGCTCCCTATGAATAGGAGATCAAATCACAATAGGTTTGAAGTCACAAATCAACCCAGATCTTGAACTTGTTCTTCAAGCTTCGTCACCCAACAGTGGTGAACCCTTCCATTCAACTCCAAACAAGTTTAAATCTCAGATCTAGACTCAATTGATATTAGAGAACACAAATCTAATATCAGATTTTCAAATAAAACACTAGATCAATAATTTTTTTATAGGAATTTTCTAAAAACATTTTTCACACAATTTATTTTTGAAATTTTCAGATTTATGAATCTAGGATTAAGAATTGTGAGAACAATCCTTTAGCCTAAGCTCTGATACCAAATGATAAAATCTCGATTAGGGAAACTAATCGAAATCCAAATGCAAAAATTAAATAAGCAAAATATATATGAATTAAAGCTAATTAATCAAGTTTATGGGCAACAAGGGACTTTATATCCTCACCTCCTAATTGAACATAATTAACAAACAATAATCCCTCAATCAAACAAAGAGACAAATAAATGAATCGACAAATGGATGACTCTATGATTAATTAAGCAAAGAAGTTAACAAGCAATCAAAGGAATTCACCCTTAATCACTCAACTACCTATTAGGAATCTACCCAATAGACTATTAGGAATCCATCTAATAGATTTCTACAAAGATAAGTTAACTAATTGGGAAATCCACCCAATGGCTACAAACTAGAGTATCAACTAGAAGCTTTCAAAGCAATTCAATATTCATCAAAATCTAATTAGCTAAGGGAAGGAAACCCCTATTTATAGCTATTACATAAAGGTCCAAAAGTGACCTTGAAAGATAGCCCAACATGGGTCCAACGCACTTGAGGTGCATTTGGGGTGTGCATTTCGCACCACAAAGAGTGTTGGTCGCACCAGGCTTCGCACCATGAATCAAAAGCTCCTCTGCAGCCTTGTGTGATGGGGTGTGCATTTAGCACCTCATGAAGTGTGTGTCGTACCTTCAAACAGTCCACTGGCAGCCTTGTCTTCCCATGCGATCATCCATAAGTTGTAGATCCTTGATCTACGCTCTTCAATGGTCTCCAATGCCTCTTTCTTCATGAATAGAGCTTGTAAGGCTTGGAGTTAGTTGGCTTGGCTCCTAGTGAATGGCCTCGTAGGGGTTGTGCCGGGCGATATTGTATCAGCTCTTTAGATTGACTATGTGTCAAAGGTCTTGAAGGGTAAGTGTCCTCCATGTTAGAATTGTCTATGCCATACATGCTATTATTATCCTCCCCTTCTTGAAAAGGACCTTGAATCCAGATCCTAAAACATATCAAAGAGAATGTGGACAAGTCCTTCCCTAACCCACACAAGGTAAATATCATAGGGTTATCATAGGGTTCATGATAATACCTAATGTGAGCATAGTAGACATATAACACTCTAAATAGCTCACTCTTATGATATAACCAAGTATCAAAATGACTTAGAAAGAGCACGTACTCAAACAAATCAAGAGACACTAGGCTACTCAAGCAAATTTGACAAAAGGGTAAATGATGAGAACTAGTTTATTTAGGCAAACAAACATGCAAGTTCACATTGGCTCCACACTTCAAGAAGTACATATCTCCCCTTAAGTCAAGAAAAAGGTTATAACCCTCATGGCTAAGTGCAACATCATAAACTAGGTCAACCCAAGTTACGACTCCACCCAATTTACTAGCCCACTTCAATAATGGAATTAGTTCCACTTTATCACCGGGGTTAAATACAAAGGTAACCCCCCCCCCCAAATAAATGGGAAAACATGTCACATTCAAGCCTATCAAGTCAAGTAATAACACTAAGTTACAATCACATGAATTATTAGAAGTGTTACTACTATACTCATCATAAGAAGATCTAACCTCCATGGTTTTAGAAAGTCCAAGGATAAGCATAAGCCATGAATACATACCATCTTCAGGCCTACGCAAATAAAATGCACCAAATTGGATTTTTTGCCAAGTTGGTTGGATCCAATGATCTTCCTCCTTAATAATTTCTTCCACTTGCCTTTGTTGCTCCTTGGTCTCTTCCGAGTTACTCCTACAGGTCGGCCAGTTGGGAATTTATGAACTCGATACAAAATCTATTTAGTGATCAATTCCCTTCAAGGGTGGTAATCCCTTGGGCATATCCTTTGGTAATAACTAATCATAGACTTGCAAAAGAGAAGAAACAATACTAGGCAAAATGCTAGTATCTTGGTTAGCATACCATAAAAGATTGGTATTGACAAGACACACTAGAAAGCATTCCTTATCCATACCCTTTAAACATTTGTTTGGCTTGGATATCATGCACATATTCTTCTTACTTTTAGCCAAGTCATTTCTCTCTTTTGGAATAATTGTGGAACTTTCACCTTCACTCTTTGCTTCTTCCACCCTTATCATCTCCTGAAGCTCTTTCATAGCTTGATAATCCTCACTCACTTGGTACAGAGTGAGAGGTGCAAGTACATACTTCTTTCCTTCAATTATAAAAGTGTATTTATTGGTCCTTCTATGGTGCACAACATCTCTATCAAATTTCCATAGCCTTCCCAAAAATACATGACAAGCCAACATGGGTACAACATCATAAACCAATTCGTCATTGTACTTGCCCACACTAAACCGAATACTTCTTTGTTTGAGGACCTTTATCTCTCCACTCTCATTGAGCCATTGTAATATTTTCTTGTTGGTATTTGTATATGCTCCACCAAATAACTACTCACCACATTGGTTCAACTTCCGCTATCGATAATCAAAGAACACACTTTATCTTGATTTTGCACCTAGCATGAAATAGATTCTTGTAATGACTCTTCTGGTCATTTATGTATTTTTACCTTTCTTGTATGGTTAGAGCTTTCCATTAGCGGCCCCAAGTCATTTATGGTTTGCTGGGACCGGTAGTTCAGTGCTTGGGTCATTGGTTTGGTCTTTTTGGTTGTTTCTTATTTTAGAGCTTTAAGCTTTTGAAACCATTGACGTCAGTCAATATTCTTGGTAAATGTACTCGGAATCAAATTCCAATAGTTTCATTAGCTTTGGAGCATGGACTTTGGTCTAGTGGGACCTTTGGTCGGGATCCGAGAGCTTTTCAGCTTGGAATTCTCTATTGTTCTGTGTTTTCAAGCCAGTTGGGCTTGTTTGGTTGAGTTTGGTCAACATTCAGAGAAGACGGCCTTAGATGAAAATTCTATCAGCGCTGTTAGCTCTGGAATGCTGAGTTTGTGTTAGTTAGTTGGTTGGTTTAGGCTTTGGGTGAGCCGAACTTATTTTGGATGCTTGGTTGACTTTAGTTAGTGTTGACTTAGGTTAACATTCTTCCAAAATGACCTCATATAGAAGTTTTATCAATTCCATTGAGTCTAGAATATTGTTTCCACTCTAATAGCACTATTGGTTTTTGAATATCGAGTTCCAATTGTTCCCGGAATGCCCCGTAAAAGTTTTGGCTATTGCTGGTTTTTCTACTTCTGGTGGCCTTTAGCGCGATCGCGCTGGTCTGTGATTTTCCCTTCAGCGCGATTGCACTCCTGCAGTGCAATAGCGCTAGTTTGTGACTTTTCCTTCAGCGCTATCGCGCTAAAGTAGCGCGATAGCGCTGATCAGCGGCTAACAACTATATATTTTTGATCCCTTCGATTTTCCAGCATTGTTATCCCTACTTTCCCAACTCTAAATTGAAAATCCTCTGCACTAAAATTCTTCTTTTAGTCCTAGCTTTGAGAATTCATCAATTGGATTGGAAAGTCTCGCTTCTTGGATGATGTTGGTAAGTTCTTCTTCCCCCAAGTTGTTCTTCTCCAATTCTTGGGAACCACCATTGTTGACCCTTTCTAAAAACTTGAAAATCCTTTGTAGAAGCTGCCCCTTTGGTGTTGCATGTTTGAGGAATCGTCCAATTCGCATCCTTGATGGAATTGCCTCATTGAGGTAGGTTATTCTTGCAATATTTCTGAATTTATTCCTTCAATTTCCTCTTTTATTTCTTGGCTTGGGCGGGCTGTTTTGATCCTCAATCATTGTTCATTTCTGCTCAATTTTTGAGCATGTGCTCCCGGGATGGTAAAAAATACATGTGTATTTTTCATTTTCAATTTCGGGTTGCGGGGCCCATGGGCCCATTTGTAACCCAAATTTCGATCCGGCTATTATTATAGCAATATGGGTATTGTTAGTCTTATTTTTACATATAGATTATTGTATTGATAGTGGTTTCATTATTTGGAGTTTCTTAGAGCAGTTCGAGCTTGGATAATGCCGTCCCCGCAGCTATTTGTCGGATGACAGGTAGGTTATGGCTTTCCCTACTTAGACTCTGCGTATATAGGCTATAACTGTATTAATTAGCGTCCTTGGGTGGGTTGTTGTAGGTTGGTACCCCAGACCTTGCCCATTTTACAACACACTTCAAATCTTGATGTTTTGAACCAACCCTTTCACGTCAACTTTGATATCGGGAGTTATATTCACCCAAATTTACTTTCAAAAAGTCTCTCTAGCTTCTTAATGCCTTAGATAATGGAAAAACTAGCTCAACCTTAGACCTTTCATCCAATCCTTTCCCAGATTTCCCTAGACCATTCTTCACTTAGAATCCATCCGAGACTAGCCTAGCCCAAAATTTCCAACTCCCAAATCCGGAAGTTTTTTAACCCATTTTTTCACATGAATAACTTACCCATAATGGCTGAATATGTCATTATAGATAGTCGAGGGGTGAAGGGTCACGTAGGTAGTTTTGGGATGATAATCAGTTTCATAGAACTCCAGTTATGGTAATTACGGTGTCAAGTTTAATCCTTGATGTCTAGAATTTGAAGTGTGTCATAAAATGGGAAGTTTTAGGGCAAGTTTCAATGTTCTATTTTTTGACACTCGCTGTAGTGAGGCTGTTGCTCACCATAGTAAGTCTGTTGTAGCGGATAAGTTCTCACTATAGTGGTCAAGTGACCATTATAGCGAGCAAAGTCCCGCCACTGCGGCTTTCTGTAGTAAGATGCGGCCCTCTGTGGTGAGAGATGGGGTAGTTTCCTTGAATTTAAATTATTTTTCAGAGTTATTTCCCATAAACTCTAAGTTGCATTCTAGAGTACCAAGAGGCAATTTTCCCAAGAATTAGTGTGCTTTTCTTCATTCAAGGTAAGTTACTTTGTAAGCCTCTTGGTTTATCATTATTAATCTTTGTGAGATCATTAGATTGAAGATTAATGGTGGAATTGTGGGTTTATAGCCTCGAAAGTATAAAAAGTGGAGAAAACCCTATGGAAAGGTGTAATTTCACATAGAATTGATCCTAGGATGTTCTTTTATGATTCTTAGCATGAAATTGATAGTTCTAACATGATTTGGACTAATAGGGAACCTTGAGCTCCATAAAGATGAGTCTTTTAAGCATCAAAAATGTTAAAAAGGGATAATTTGATTAGAACATTTTTAATGTTGATCACATGATTATTGTAGGTCTAGTTAATGGTTAATTGACTCTTGGAGATTGCTATAAACCTCGAATAGGGATAGAATTAGGGGGTTAAATTCTCAAGGCCTTAAATGAAGAGTAAATGATTAATTAGTCTTGTACATGTTATGTATAGACTTTGAATGCTCTAAAGCGTTAAAGAAGGGCAAGGCAATTGCGAAGTAACTTGCGGGTGGTAATTCTTCACTCAAAGTAGCCTACAATTCAAATTGGAGTTGAAACATACTTTAGTACCAGGAGTCGGGTACGGATTGATATTGTTACTACTTATTATGGATTGGGTACCACAAGTGATACTAGCATGGATGACATGGTTGACACGAGCATGGATGGCATGGATGACACATACGATATTCGTGAAAGAGAAGCTTAAGAGTCGTGGGAGTGATGTGGATGAAGAAAAGAAGCCATTTGTGCAAGTGGCTTGGCTTTAAATTCAGGAATCCACAAAGAAGACAACCAAACAAGGCCCTTGCCTCATTAAGGGCAATATTGTAAAAAACCAATTTCTTCTTATTTCCTTTAGTATAAATAGGATATTTCTTTATTTTGCTAGGAGTTTTTTGATGAATATTGAGCTTTGAAGCTTGTAGTTTCTAGGTATTTAGCTTGTAGTTTCTAGGTGAACCCTAGCATTAGTTGGTAATTTTAGTAGTGTGGATCTTGGAATTGTTGGTAAACTTCTTGGTTTGGTTGATCGAAGGTTGCTCATTTGTGGTTTCTTGAGTTCCTTTGATTTTTCTCAAACTAGGGTTTGTGTTTAAATTATTGAATTCAATTGGGAGGTGAGGGTATCAAGTCTCTTGTTTCCCATAAATTCAAGAGTTTGAATATTAACTCACATATCCTTCTTTTGTTTTCTTTCCTTCTTGTTCTTCCCTCTTTGTCCGTTATCATTTGGTATCAGAGTCAGGTTTAGGTTTGTTTCCACAAATCTAAGTCTTGGGAATTTGATATCTTCAAAACCCAAAAAAAAAAGAAAAAAAAAGAAAATCCCCAAATATTCAAAAAAAAAAATCGAAAATTTTTCTTGTTTGATTTCTTGTTTTTGATACTAGATTCTTGTTCCCTAGTGTTTTTTGAGTCTAGATTTCAAATTTCATGTAATTTGGAGTTGTAGAAGTAAAGTTGTCATTAAAGGGTTTTGAGCTTTTGAAGCTTTACAAACTTTGAAAGTGATTATAGGATTGAGGAGAAATTGGAGCTTAAGAACTATTGGAGTTTGTTTTCTACGTCAAGGGGAAGCTAACCCTAAAATTTGAGCCAATTCTGAGTTAATTTGAAGGTGTTGGTGTTTAGTGTGTGTTCTTGGTGTTTTAGGTGTTTTTAATATTTTCAAGAACATCTTGAAGAAGAATAAGCCAAAAGGTACATTTGATCCAATTTTTCCAAGTCAAAGTGGTCAAAAATGTTTGTTGAGTCTACAAGTGAAATTTAAAAAAAAATCAAAAATCAAAAATCAGATTTTGAATTTTTTTTTTATAAAAATCCATGTGGACCTGCCACGTCAGCTGCCACATCAGCAATTGACCAGTCAACGCTACCACGCAGCAGCCAACTCAGCCACAGTGCACCAGCCAACTCAGCCAACTCAGCCAACTCAGCCGCCCAGCCAGTCGCGCCAAGTGGCGCGTGCTGCTCAATTTCAGAGAAGCATTCTGTCCAAGTTTGCAAAAGTCAATTTCAGCCCCCCAAACTCTTTTCTAAGTGTCAGATTTGGTCCTTCAAAACTTTTCTGATTGTCAGATTTGGTCCATTTCTTCTTCTACACTCATTTTTCTTCCATTTCTCCACTATTTAACAACTAATTAACATCTTTAGTTACTTGTTAACTAGTTTTAAAACATCAAATCACTTCTTTGATCTTCAAATTAAGCAACACAAGTAACTTTTCTACTTTTATTACTTAGTTTTTTTTGAGTCCATTTTCTTTCGTGCTTCTTTTCTTCAACTTTTCTCATATTAATTCATTGATAAACTTCTTGATTCAAGTCCTTTTACCTTCAATCGAGTCATCCTTTTTTCAAGAGTTACAAGAATCGACTCTACCACAAAGGATAGGTGATCTTGAATTGATAAAGCAAAGCTAGTTCACTACCAATTTTGAGACGACACTTTAGGAGGTGAGTTGAGAGTTTATATATGAGTGATGTGAGGCTTTTTTCTAGTCATATTGTTTGTTGAGTTTTGTAGGTACAATGTCTAATCATTCTCCTTATAACCATAGAGGAAGGAGCTTGGTGAACAACATGGGAATGAATTTCAATGTGTCAAGGAGAGTGACCAATATGAATGAAAGGGTGGGTGAAACGAATGGGAGGTTTGGAGGTATGGAGGAAAGGGTGAAAAGGATGGATAGTATGATTGAAAGGAAGTTCCTTATGACAAGTCGAAGTGAAGAAACAAGAAGGACCTCGGGTCAAGAATCCAACCTATACTACCCCCAACCAAATTGGAACCAAACCTACCCTCAAACTACATTCCGAATGAACCCAAGCTATGATAGGCAAGTCACCCTACATCCAAATACACAACTATATCATCCACCACAAAGGAGTCCTTTTGTGGAAAACCAAGATAGAAGCCAACCACCTCCCCAAAATATATCACATGCATCCTTGCATGTACCTTATGTTCCAACCCAACAACATTACCCACAAGTACCCTACCAAGATATCTATTATCAAAACCCTCTTTATGATGAAATGTGTAAAGAGGTTAGCCCGAATGAATGGTGGAAAGGACCCGAAGGCTTTGGTATGAACCAAGGCATGAGATGTCAGGGAAAATGGGATAGTGGAGATAGGTATAGGAATGAAGGAGGAAGGTGTGAAGACCGAAGTGATCTATATGGTGGTCAAGGTGTTCCAAATCATGAGATGGGTGACAACATGGCGAGTCTTCCAATGTTCCAAGATGGTAGTCAAGCTATTCAAGCTAACTACAACACAAAAGGGGAAGACCAAGCCTATGGAGGTAATCATGATATACCTTAATCTTCTTCTCCTTCTACCATTCAATGTTATAAGTGTCAAGGTGAAGGACATATTGCTAGAAAGTATCCACAAAAGAGGTCAAATATTATCTTGTGTGATGGACCTTGTGCTAAAAATGTGATAGAATATGAGGTTGGAAATGGTTGTGATGAGCCTAAGGTTTGGCATGATGAAGTAACCTCAAATGTTAATGATGAGCAATTGGAGGAGGATTTGAACTCTCCTTGTGATCTAAGGCGAATCATGAGGGATCTTTCTAAAGAGGAACTTGATCAAAGTGTGAACCTATTTCATGCAAGGTTCAAGATAATGGATCCGGTATGTTCCTTGGTCATTGATGGTAGGAGTAGTACTAATGTGGTGAGTTGCACTATGGTTGATAGAATGAAGCTTCCTACACAAGGACACCCCAAGCCATACACACTTCAATGGCTCATTGAGAATGATGAAGTAGAGGTAACCAAGCAAGTGGTCGTGAATTTTAGCATTGGCAAGTATCGAGATGAGGTGTTATGTGATGTTTTGCCCATGCAATCTTGTCATATGTTGTTTGGTAGACCTTGGCTAGCTGGTAGGGATATTCAATATCAAGTGGAGTCCAACAAATACTCATTTGTATTTGGAGAACGAAGGCACACTCTTGTAACTTTAACACCCTATCAAGTGAGTGAGGACTACAAGATAATGAGGGAGCTTTGGAAAGTACTTAAGAGAGAGGGACTTGAAAAGGAGAAGAAAGAATTGGCTCAAAAAGGGAAGTTGAATGAGATTGATGAGCCAAGAAGTGACTTGAAAGAGGTGCAAAAGGAGCACTTAATTATGGGGCTTGCCAATACCAATCCCTTGTTGCCTACTAACCATGGTGCTAGCATTTTACCTAGTACCATCCCTTCTCTTTTGCAGGTTCATGGACAATTATTTCTAAAGGACGATCCGAACAAAGTCCCTCACGAACAAAGGGTTGAAGGCCTAATAATGGAGCTACCTTGCAAGTCAACTCCTAAAAAGAAACACAAGGACCAAGTCTATGGGTCCAAGATGATGCATTGGAGGGAAAGCTTTGGGAAACCAAGTGTGGTGGACAAGAATGCATACTCAAAGGCCCGTCTTCGAGGTATGTACCCTTCCCCTCTTATTCCAAGCAATCCTTGGAGTCATGATGACATTTTTCCTATGGTAGGTAGGTTTTGGAAATTGTATGACCTCATACCCTACCATGAGAGTGATGATATAGCTCCAATAAATTCATGGTTGGTTTTGGCTATGCTTAAGTTATGTGAGTTTTATGTTTTGAATGCCAACCATAGTTTTTGTTTGGGAAAGAATCCATGGTGCATCCATGATACCCAATTTATGTATTCTACTCCTTGTCACACTTATGTGACTAGACAAGTTGAGGTGTTAGGATGGATTCTTGAAAGCATGAATTTGCATGTTTATCCACTCTTTGTGGGTCTTTTGATTGGGGAGAAATTGGAGCTTAAAAACTATTGGGGTTTGTTCCCTAAGTCGAGGAGAAGCTAATACTAAAGTTTGAGCCAATTCCGACTTGATTTGAAGGTGTTGGTATTTAGTGTGCGTTCTTGGTGTTCTAGGTGTTTTTGATATTCATCAAGAACAACTTGAAGAAGAAGAAGCCAAAAGGTACATTTGATCCAACTTTTCCAAGTCAAAGTGGTTAAAGATGTTTGTTGGGTCCACAAGTGGAATTTAAAAAAAAAACTGAAGGACCAAATCTGCCCCTTAGAAAATATTTTGGGGGTTGAAATGCACACTTGCAAACTTGGATAGAATGCTTCAAATTTTGGGACCCCAAAATTTTTCTAAGTGTTAGAACTTTTAAGACCCCAAAATTTTTCCAAGTGTCCAAACTTCAAACTTCTTCTTCTACACTCATTTCTCTTCGATTTCTCAACTATTTAACACCTAATTAACATCTTTAATTAATTGTTAACTAGTTTTAAAAATCAAATCATCTCTTTGATTCTCCAAATTAAGCAACAACAAGTAGTTTCTCCTACTTTTTGTTACTTAATTCTTGAGTCTGAATTCTTTCGTGCTTCTTCCTCCTTCTTTTCTTGTCTTGTTTCGTTGATTAATTTCTTGATTCAAGTCCGTTTAGAGTCTTTCAAGTCGTCCTTCTTTCAAGAGTCACAAGAATCCACTCCTCCACAAAGGATAGGTGACCTTGAGTTGATTGAGTGGAGCTAGTTCACTACCAATTTTGAGACGACGCCATAGAAGATGAGTTGAGAGTTTACATACGAGTGATGTGAGGCTTTTTTCTACTAATATTGTTTGTTGAGTTTTTGTAGGTACAATGTCTAATCATTTTCCTTATAACCATGGAGGAAGGAGCTTGGTGAACAACATGGGGACGAATTTCAATGTGTCAAGGAGGGTGACCAATATGAATGAAAGGGTGGTTGAAACAAATGGGAGGTTTGGAGGTATGGAGGAAAGGGTGAAAAGAATGGATAGTATGATTGAAAGGAGGTTCCTTATGACAAGTCAAAGTGAAGAAACAAGAAGGACCTCGGGTCAAGAATCCAACCAATACTACCCCCAACCAAATTGGAACCAAACCTACCCTCAAACTACATTCCGAATGAACCCAAGCTATGATAGGCAAGTCACCCCACATCCAAATACACAACCATATCATCCACCACAAAAGGACTCTTTTGTGGAAAACCAAGATAGAAGCCAAGAACCTCCACAAAATATATCACATGCATCCTTGCATGTACCTTATGTTCCAACCCAACAACACTACCCATAAGTACCCTACCAAGATATCTATTATCAAAACCCTCTTTTTGATGAAATGTGTAAAGAGGTTAGCCCGAATGAATGGTGGGAAGGACCCGAAGGCATTGGTATGAACCAAGGCATGAGATGTCAGGGAAAATGGGATAGTGGAGATAGGTATAGGAATGAAGGAGGAAGGTGTGAAGACCGAAGTGATCGATATAGTGGTCAAGGTGTTCCAAATCATGAGATGGGTGAAAACATGGCGAGTCTTCCAATGTTCCAAGATGGTAGTCAAGCTATTCAAGCTAACTACAACACAAAAGGGGAAGACCAAGCCTATGGAGGTAATTATGATATACCTCAATCTTCTTCTCCTTCTACCATTCGATGTTATAAGTGTCAAGGTGAAGGACATATTGATAAAAATTGTCCACAAAAGAGGTCAAATGTTATCTTGTGTGATGAACCTTGTGCTAAAAATGTGATAGAGTATTATGAGGCTGGGAATGGTTGTGATGAGCCTAAGGTTAGGCATGATGAAGCAACCTCAAATGTTGTTGATGAGCAATTAGAGAAGGGTTTGAACTCTTCTTGTGATCTAAAGAGAATCATGGGGCATCTTTCTAAAGAGGAACTTGATCAAAGTGTGAACCTATTTCATGCAAGGTTCAAGATGATGGGTTGGGTATGTTCCTTGGTCATTGATGGTAGGAGTAGTACTAATGTGGTGAGTTGCACTATGGTTGATAGAATGAAGCTTCCTACACAAAGACACCCTAAGGCATACACACTTTAATGACTCATTGAGAATTATGAAGTAGAGTTAACCAAGCAAGTGGTCGTGAATTTTAGCATTGGCAAGTATCGAGATGAGGTGTTATGTGATGTTTTGCCCATGCAATCTTGTCATATGTTGTTTGGTAGACCTTGGCTAGCCGGTAGGGATGTTCGATATCAAGTGAAGACCAACAAATTCTCATTTGTATTTGGAGGACGAAGGAACATTCTTGTACCTTTAACATCCTATCAAGTGAGTGAGGACTACAAGATAATGAGGGAGCTTCGGAAAGTACTTAAGAGAGACGAACTTGAAAAGGAGAAGAAAGAATTGGCTCAAGAAGGAAAGTTGTATGAGATTGATGAGCCAAGAAGTGACTTAAAAGAGGTGCACAAGGAGCACTTAATTAGGACTTGCCAATACCAATCCCCTGTTACCTACTAACCATGGTGCTAGCATTTTGCCTAGTACCATCCCTTCTCTTTTGCAGGTTCATGGACAAATATTTCTAAAGGAGGATCCGAACAAAGTCCCTCATGAACAAAGGGTTGAAGGCTTAATAATAATAGAGCTACCTAGCAAGTCAACTCTTAAGAAGAAACACAAGGACCAAGTATATGGGTCCAAAATGATGCATTGGAGGGAAAGCTTTGGAAAACCAAGTGTGGTGCACAAGAATGCACACTCAAAGGCCCATCTTCGAGGTATGTACCCTTCCCCTCTTTTTCCAAGAAACCTTGGAGTCATGATGACATTTTTCCTATGGTAGGTAGGTTTTGGAAATTGTATGACCTCATACCCTACCATGAGAGTGATGATATAGCTCCAATGTATTCATGGTTGGTTTTGGATATGCTTAAGTAATGTGAGTTTCATGTTTTGAATGCCAACCATAGTTATTATTTGGGAAAGAATCCATGGTGCATTCGTGATGCCCGATTTATGTATTCTACTCCTTGTCACACTTATGTGGTTAGACAAGTTGAGGTGTTAGGATGGATTCTTAAAAGCATGACTCCATTTGTTTATCCATTCTTTGTGGGAGTTTGTTTGAGGAATAATAATGAAGTGTACTTGAAATGCTTAATCTCGTCCTCTTATGTTCCAAATTGTGAATGCCATCTTGTTAACATTCTTTCCTTAAAGTGTGTATTTGCAATTGAGAACCCTCGAGTGGATGCTAAGTTGCTTATTTATTTTTGGGAGAGTCCATGGATATTGAAAGTTCCTCGTCACCTTCATAGGGTTGGACAAGTTGAAGTTTCAAATGGAACTCTTGGAAGCATGTTTTGTTCTATGATAGGAGGGACCCCAACTCCTTGAGAGTATTATTTGGCATGGAGTGATTTGACTCCTAATAAATCCCTCGACTATTCTAGTAGCATGGCTTTGTTGGTGCACTTTCTTCCTTTGGAAAGTTGTCTTATAGAGAGGATTGTTTTGTGCTTAAAATATCTCTTCTTATCTGTCGATGTCCTTATCTTTTGGCATGCCCTAGATGAGAATAGTGAGCTTAACACCTTTCTCTACTACCTTTTTGCTTATGATGATACCCGTTGTGGTGTGAGATTTATTTTGTATGGAGGTAAAGATATGTGGGGATTTTACTTTTTTGACCCGAATGAACCCTTATGGGTGATTGCACCACTTTTGGTGTGGCCTACTTGCGAGGTAATGAAACAATTGTGTCTTATGGCTCCAAAGTTAGATATGATACCATCTTTTGGAATTCTTGATGCCACGAAGACCTTTGTTTGCCTTGTCTCTTGATGTTTATCATAACCAAAACCTTTGCACCTTGTATGATGAATTACTTTTATTGGAAGAAAAGGATATTTGGTTATATCTCAAATTTGTGCCTCCTTGGCATGGTGATATTGTTGCTAACCCTTGTACTAACCCTCATGCTTTGAGGATGTTTTGGTTGTTGTCCTTCTCATGTGTCTTTAAGGTTTGGATTCGAGGACGAATCATTTTCAAGAAGGGGAGGGTGATACTAGCATGGATAGCATGGTTGACACGAGCATGGATGGTATAGATGACACATATGATGTTCGTGCAAAGGGAAGCTTATGAGTCCGTGGGAGTGATGTGGATGAAGAAAAGAGGCCATTTGTGCAAGTGGCTAGGCTTTAAATTCAAGAATCCACAAAGAAAATAACCAAACAAGGCCCTTGCCTCATTAAGGGCAATATTATAAAAAGTCAATGTCTTCTTATTTCCTTAGTATAAGTAGTAGTTTTTCTTCATTTTTGAGGACTAGTTTTGGATGTTGAATATTGATATTCTAAATTTGTAGTTGATATCTTAGTGATTAGTGATTAGTGATTAGTGATTAGTGTAATTCCCTTAAGGAATTAGTGAGTGATTAGGGTGAACTCTCCTAATTGTTAGTTTAACTTCTTTGCTTAATTAATCGAAGGTCTCCCACTTGTGGATTTCATTTGGTTTCCTTGGTTGATTGAGTAGGGTTAATTTCTTAGTTATTGAAATCAACTGGGAGGTGAGGGTATCAAGTCCCTTGTTGCCCATAATTTCAATTTCTAGTTGTTAATCCACATATCTTTTTTCCTTCTTTCCTTTCTTGCTTGTTTGATTTCCGTTATCACTTCTTGCGAGACAATGAAACAATTGTGTTTTATGGCTCCAAATTTAAATATGATACCATCTTTTGGAACTCTTGATGCCACAAAGGCCTTTGTGTTTGCCTTGTCTCTTGGTATTTATCATAACCAAAACCTTTGCACCTTATATGATGAGTTGCTTGTATTGAAAGCAAATGATATTTGGTTGTATCTCAAATTTGTGCCTCCTTGGCATGGTGATATTATTGCTAACCCTTGTACTAACCCTCATGCTTTGAGGATATTTTGGTTGTTGTCCTTCTCATGTGTTTTTAAGGTTTGGATTCGAGGACAAATCATTTTCAAGAAGGGGAGAATGATACTAGCATGGATGGCATAGTTGACACGAGCATGGATGGCATGGATGAAACATACGATGTTCGTGAAAAGAGAAGCTTAAGAGTCATGGGAGTGATGTGGATGAAGAAAAGAAGCCATTTGTGCAAGTGGCTTGGCTTTAAATTCAAGAATCCATAAAGAAGACAACCAAACAAGGCCCTTGCCTCATTAAGGGCAATATTGTAAAAAGCCAATGTCTTCTTATTTCCTTTAGTATAAATAGGATATTTCTTTATTTTGTAAGGAGTTTTTTGATGAATATTGAGCTTTGAAGTTTGTAGTTTCTAGGTATTTAGCTTGTAGTTTCTAGGTGAAGCCTAGCATTAGTTGGTAATTTTAGTAGTGTGGATCTTGGAATTGTTGGTGAACTTCTTGGTTTCGTTAATCGAAGGTTGCTCATTTGTGGTTTCTTGAGTTCCTTTTATTTTTCTCAAACTAGGGTTTGTGTTTGAATTATTAAATTCAATTGGGAGGTGAGGGTATCAAGTCCCTTGTTTCCCATAAATTCAAGAGTTTGAATACTAACTTACATATCCTTCTTTTGTTTTCTTTTCTTCTTGTTCTTCCCTCTTTGTCTGTTATCAACGAGCCAGTTTGGATTGACCGTGATGCGATGGAAAATGGTTCCGATGGATACATAGACCCTGGTGCATATCTTATAGGTCATGGCTACTTAGGCAGAAATAAGACCCTATAGCATGTGCGTACACCCTTTTTTTATATTGTTTGTTTCATGGTAAGATATGGTGAGATGGTATTATGAGGTATCAATTACATTGATGAAAATTAGATGGACATAAATTCCACATGATATGTTTATTGAAAGTGTTTACCCTTACCTTGTTGTGGTAATATTCAGTGAGTTATGTGAATTTGTTACTAATGTTTTCACTTTACTTGATATGATTATATGTTGACTGAATTACATGCTAAGTGTTGAAGTGCCTTTTACTTGTTATTTGATTTTATTATATACATGTCCTAAACTGAGTCGACTTATGATACCTACTAGTACATAGTGTTTTGTACTATACTATCATGTACTCTTCTTTTGTTGAGTATAGACCATCTTCCAAAAGCTCAGACGTGACCTCGCCTTTAGCTATGTTGCAGACTATGATCCAAGGGTGAGCACTACATCTCTAGTTGTCGTGGATCCTCTCTTGGTTGTTTTCCTTCTTCCGAATGATGAGATACTTTATTTTTTCTTATTTTATCATTTTGGATATCATAGACATTGGTTATTGTTAGAGTTCTTATACGATAACTTTTAGTACTTTGGGATGTAATAGATAGTCGAATTATTCCATACTTTATTTCATCAGTTTTCAACTATTGTGTTATTTTTACAGTTAATTTTATAATAATTATTCTAAAAGTTGCTAAGTATAAGAGTTAAGTGACACCCGCATAACACTTCAGTGGGAGAACCAACTACCCGAAATAAGAATACCATCAAAAATGAATAATATTATGTAGAGCTTACGAAGTTTATGAGAAATCACCGAGAGCATAAACATAATCTTTTAATCATAAAACCCTAACTAATTCATAGAGGGAAACTGTAGACATGAATAACATAATATGGGGAAAAGAAATGATATTCTCGTATGTAGATGTAATGACCCCTTGGTTATTTTGCAATTTTTGTGTGTTTTCCTAGTTTTAACAATCCCCATAGCTTTCTTGAGGTATTTTTGGTCTACGGGGATGAGTGACATAGTTTTCAAGGTGGTTATAAAAGATTCTAGGAGTTTTGTGTTTTTGAAGTTTAAGAAGTTGAGATGATTGACTAAAGTCAACATTCATGGAAGATGGGCTCAAAATGGAATAATGATGGTTCAGTTAGGTACAAAATATGATTTTTATGCTAGTGAAACCTTTAGTTGGGTCTTAAGACATTCAGAATCATTACAGATACTTGGTTGGAAAATTTGGAAATTTAAGCGAAGAATTAACTTTGTTCAATATTTGATCAAAACAACCTGGTAGGCTATTTTAATGATTCCATCGAGTCCAGAATATCATTTTCAGTTGGATAGTATATTTGGTTGGTGTTCACAGGGTTTTGAATGAGTTTTGAGGGTCACCGAGGACTTGGGATATTTTGTGCCTTTGCTGATATTGTTATACCAGGTGCAGCGGCTCGTGCTATGTTTTTTCCGCTCCTACAAATATGCTAAAATTACACCTCTACATAGAGATATAAAGCGGCCGCTGTCAGATATAGAACTCAAATAAGGTTGGGGTCAAATCTCACAGGGAATTTGGCGAGAAATACGTCAATAGTAGTTATTCAACCAGTAGTCGATATTTGGGGGAGGGGGGTTAACATGAAGTAAAAGAAATCAAGATTTGTAGTTCTTTATAAACAATGTTTAAGAACTTCTTATTATTGTATTCAATATGTGAGAAGAGTCTAGGGCTGTTTTTCCCATGATTTCATAACTCTACCAGGTGTATTTTACTTATGCTCTATCTCGGTATTATACATGCAAAACTGATGATTAAGGTTCATCTAAAGTCTTTCAACCCATGTAGATGAATGTAACTCTAAAGACTTTCAGCCTTTGAGTGTTTTTTTAATTAAACTTCATCATGAGTTTTGGATTGACTATCTTAATAACAACTCAAGTCATTAAATGAGGATTAGAAGCCCAAAATCTCCATTGTTAATATCTTTTCCTAATCTATACTTCTTTTATTAAGCAAGTATAGATTTATGGCGAGTTCTAATGTTTGCAATCACTAAAAAGCAATCAAAGCAAATGAATTAGCAATACATGCATAATTTTTGTTCAAGAATTGCTATTATATTTGACCTACGCTCGTTATTCAATCATGTTTCCTATAACCCTATTTATGGTGTTTAACTACTCATTCTTACACAATCAATATCACAAGATGTGGAAGAAATTATAGTAAAGAACTTACAAGAGAAGAATAATGAAATAGAATTGTATTATCAAAGTAACGATCCAAGTGCGTAGCAAAATCTCCAAAAACCAAGAACAAATCAACAACGATGAATCTCATCTCAAGACATGCATAACTAATTTATAATCTAATAAAGAAAACCTAGGAAAAATATTTATAGACATAAAATCCTATCCTAAATAAACTAGGAAAGCTTGACCATATCAGCACTCCATAGACCATCATTCAGAACTACGGTCCATGGAAGTTGGAAGACAACCGTAAACTACCTCTTTTAGGAATGGAACTTGCAAGTAATTGCGAGTTATTCTATGGTCCATCGAGTGTGTTGATGGTCCATCATTCTGAATCGTATGTAACACCCCGTATTTTGTATATACTAGTCTTATTCATATATCACTTGACATAGCCTTGTCGTATAGGTGAGGGACTGAGTTTCTTATATGAGCAGTGATAGTTTAAGGTGTATTGGGAGGTGCTGTAATGCCCCATTCAGTTCAGCACGTAAACGGCCAAGTTAACCTCAACAAAAGTATTTAAACTCGAGATGGTAAGGTTGTATTTGAGCTTAATATTTAGGGTGAAGTTTTAAGTTAAAGCAAAAGGGATTAGAAATTAGAAAATGGAATAAAATAAGTGAGTTGCTTACTTGACTTAACTAAGCTAGTAGGTGACAAGTAGGTGCATCACCTACTTTGACTTATTGACCAGCCTAAGTAGGTGCATCACCTACTAAGACTATTTTGACTAGATTAGAGGGCCAAGTACACCCATCACCCACTTGAATAAATTCTGGCCCAAAGAAGTGAAAGAAAGGGGAAGAATTGGCAGCCAAGGCCCAATAAGGTTAAGTCCAACAAAGCCCATGTTAAATGGCCAAGTAGGTGTATCACCTTCTTGACATTTTGTGGCTCAAAATTAGCAAGGAAAGTCGGCCAAAGCAGTCCCCCTTTAAAGGGGTTAAGACCAGCTCATTTCACTCATTTTAACTTGGAAAAAAATTCAAATTTTAGAAGTTCTTTCTTTCTCTCTCTCTTAGCTTCACATAGCAGCCATAAAATACCATTAGGGTTCTTAAGTATTCTCCCAATTTTCAAGCTAAGTTGAAGGGGAGTTCAAGCTCTTGAAGAAGTACAAGTTAGGAGAACAGATTTTCAGAATTTGAGGTAAAGTTACTGCCCATTTTTGCCCCTTTTTATATACAAGTTTGATGGAGAATTTTGTATGTGTTTGTGTCAAGAACCATGAGGTAGTGATTGGAATCTTTGAGTTAAAATACTTTTTTATTATGTTAAAGGATGTTTGGGACTGTTTTAGGAGCGGTTTTATGTGTATATATTTGGGACAGCTTGGTTGAATTTGTAAAAGGGTGTGTGAAGTTGTATTGAAGTATGGAAGGAGGGTGTGGTAATATACCACTTAATTGGGTGTTATGTTAACTTGCTGCCTGCACACCTTTGTATGTTGTTTGGTATATTGTTGTGAAGTTGGAAGAGTTTCAAAGGACCTTATGTGAAGGTCGTACAGTATATAGATATGTTTAGAGGAGAAGAGGTGAAAGGAACACTCTTGGTTTGATCAATTACGAGCTTACTGCCCAGTTACTGATTTAGTGAGATCAAGTAGCCCAAATTGGTTAACTAGCTACTAATACTAGTTTTGCCACGTATTTCATTGTAGATAAATAGTCTGAAAGGGGGAAGCTTAATTCGTTGTAATATCCGAGTTACACAACAAGGTATGTAAGGTTTTTCAGTTTCATATTCCTTGGCATGAACTCTTATATTTGTGTTGTTACCAACAAAGTGAGTTTCCTAAGTGCTCTTCCTAGTAAAGGTACTTTCAACAGCAAGCTTTGTGAGTTATTCTCTAAGATAAATGAGGTTCATTGTGTCATATAAGCTCCTTAACATTACGTTGATGTTACGTTTGCTCCTTATATTATTGTTATTGCCTTAAGTGCGTATTCACATGTCTTCTACTACTGGTCCATAGTTTTGAGCTCAATAAAGATTACAACCACCAAAATAACAATCTCAAAGATTAAAGAAACTAAATAAAGTAATCTGTATATGTGTGGGTGACAGCCCCTTGGTGAAAGCCTAGCATGGGTCGATCCCTATTTGTTTACTTATGGGTGGAGCCTAGGGGCGAAAGCCTAGCATGGGTTGATCCCAATTTGTATATTTACGAGGGCAGCATCCCAGGGGTTAAATTTCCTAGCATGGGACTCTTATTCTACCACTGATCAGTTGGTCAAGTGTATCACATGCCTTACAATAATGGGACTAGGCTTCCTAGCATGGGACTCCTATAAAGTAAAGAATGTAATATACATGATTTCACAAGTGTAAGCAAATGTGATCTTTTGTTCTTATTTACACGTTTATGCATTGATACCTGATTCTATTTGAGCTCTTGTTTACATATGGTTTACTTTATGCCTTACATATTCAGTACATTCTCTCGTACTGATGTCCCTCATGGGGGACGCTGCGTTTCATGCAGCAGGCACATGTGCTCTGGCTAGTAGACCTCCCCAGTAGGAGCACAGGACACTCGGCTGCTGTTGGTGAGCTCCAGGTTGATTCGGGGCTTTACTGAGTCTTTAGTATATATTTTTGGTATTGTATAGTTAAGGGTAAGGTGGTGCCCTATCCCGACCTAAACTAAGTTTTTCTATCTTGTAGAGGCTTTGTAGACCAATGTTAAAGTAAAGCTTAGTTATGTCTTTGCTCTTAACAATTGTGGCCTCTACGGCCAGATCGTGTTACATAAGTTTTGGGCTTATCTATGTTGGTCTTGTTATTCATGTAGCTTATCTATAGTCAAAGCTTCTTAATTGTCATAGTTATATGCATGATAAATCATAGGTTATAATTTGGTTCTCTCGGGCCTTTAGGGCATCGAGTGCCTTTCCGTCTAAATAGAATTTGAGGCGTGACACGTAGTCTGAGACCCCAAATTGCAACCCTATAGAACCTCTTCTACGGCTGACAAGATGGTCCATACTCTCTGTCACGGGCCATCAAATGAGCCATCATTTAGAGACTAACTTATAACCTTGCAGATCTTGTTCCAAGACTGATAGGACAATTTGTCATTTGTTTTCACGAGCCATCAAATGGGCCATCTTTTAAACTTTAATTTATAAAGTCTCATATACTTGTCCATGATTAATAGGATAGTCTATGGACTGGTTCCACAGTCTGTCATTCTCTTTCACGAATCAGTACTTAGTCATTTTTAGCTCAAACTTTCTACTTTTGTGCACGTACCTATTTTTTCTGCACATAAACAAAAATACCATCATATCACACAAAAACTTACCTAAGAACAACAAAATTCTTAGTCAAAAAGTGTTGAATATGTCATGAAATCCTGACCCATCAACACCCTCAACTTAAAAGTTTTTCTTGTCCTCAAGCAACTAAACAAGACTCTACTATCATGATGCTTAGGCATCAGAAAACTAGGAAGTCTATAGCAGTTATACAAGCACTTAGCAACACACATTCCATAAGTTTTATACCTCTCTTTTTCAAAAATAGATGTGCCTAACTCATAGCATCTCAAGTTGACACTGAAGGATCAAAGAATGACATTACATTATTGATAGGTGACTATGCATATACTAGTGATACATAATTTTTGCAGCTATCAAGTAAACAATGTCACCCTAGTGCCCTCACATATCAAAGAATGTCCCTCACACATTTATTCAAGTAAGACCGGGATGGTATAAACAAGTGCACTCACACTCACACTCATAAAGAAGTTCAAACATTGCACGTACACATACCACACATACCATAGGCTTGCTCTTATTTTCTGGATTTCTCTAATTAGACAATCAAATTAGGATCACTATAGGACTTTGTTCGGCTTGTAATGTAGGCTTTGGGACGGGTATGGTAGATTTGGATAAGTAACTTAACCTTTCTTGAACACTACACTATTTTTTTTTTCATTTTGTTTCTCATCCCTTCTCTTTCATTCACCCTTTTTATTTCAACATAGCTCGAGTGTGGTTTTATTCCTAACTTATGACTTTCTTTTTGTGTTGCAATTTTATAGATTTTTCTCTTTTTCTCTTTCTTTTTCTTTTTCTTTTTTTTCTTACTATTTTTCTTTGATTAGGTCCTTCCTTTTCATACCCAACTTTCCTCTTCATTTTCCCAATATTAGACACCCTCAACTTAGGTGCTTTACCTTAGTTAAAGCCTAGTGTCCAAGGAGGGACTGGGGCCAAAATAAGGATTTACTTACAAGAAGATGGGATGGAAGACTGACTAGTAGAAAAAATTCTAAGGCTCAAAATCAAGATCTAGGAACTATATACATCATTTGGTAGGTCAATTTAGGTCTGAGTGGGCTATAACAAAGAAGGCCTATGATCCTTTCATAACCAAACTATCCTATGACAGTAATAAGTCTAACCAAGCAAGTTCTTGATTATACACACAATATAAGAACAAGCAAATATCTCGTACACATGGTACATAATTTCATTATCAAC
>QJPP01006988.1:0-84574 GCA_003996215.1 Jaltomata sinuosa | reverse complement strand
CCCTCTTCCTACTCCTAGTGGTCCATGGATGGACATTTCTATGGATTTTGTGTTGGGACTTCCTAGGACTAAAAGAGGACATGATAGCATATTTGTGGTAGTGGATAGGTTCTCTAAAATGACTCATTTCATTCCATACCATAAATGTGATGATGCATCCCATGTAGCATCCTTGTTTGTTATTAATGTGCTTAAATTGCATGGAGTCCCTCAAACCATTGTTAGTGATAGGGATTCCAAATTTCTTAGTCATTTTTGGAAGAATCTATGGGGTACACTTGGTACCAAACTCATGTTTTCTACTTCTTGTCATCCTCAAACGGATGGACAAACCGAAGTAGTCAACCGGACTCTTGAAAGCATGCTTAGGTGTATGATTAGGGTCACCCCAACCACTTGGGAAGAACATTTACCCTTGATAGAATTTGCATATAACCGGTCTTTCCACTCTTCTATTGGAATGTCCCCATTTGAAGCATGTTATGGCTTTAAGCCTTTGTTTCCATTAACTATGACTCCTTTGTCTAGCCATGTTGTTGTGAGCCTAGATGCTGAACAAAGAGAAAAGGAGATGATGAACATTCATTCCAAGGTAAAAGAGGCCATTGAAAAGAACAATTCAAAGGTGGCCAATCGAAAGAATCGTGGAAGAAAGGAAGTGATTTTCAACCCGGACGATTGGGTGTGGGTTCATTTATGAAAGGAGAGGTTCCCACAAGTTCGAAAAGGAAAGCTAAGCCCAAGGGGAGACGGACCCTTCAAAGTGCTCAAGCGGATAAATGACAATGCATACATGATTGACTTACCAAGTGAGTATAATGTTCATAATATTTTCAATGTTAGTGATCTTTCTCCTTATGTTGTAGGTGATCAATTGGATTCGAGGACGAATCATTTTCAAGAAGGGGAGGATGATACTAGATTGGAAAGCATGGATGGTACTATCTTGGATGGCACTTATCCTTCAAGGCCTTTCACACGTAGTCAAGCTAAAGAGCTCCAAGACCTTCAAGCAATGTTCATGAAAAGGGAAGCATTAGAGAAGCTTGAAGAATCCCAAAGGAAAGCATACAATGTGTGGGTGGTCTATTAAAGTGAGGTGGAAGGGGAATTCAAGAATTCCCAAAAGAAGGCAACCAAACAAGGCCCTTACTTCATTAAGGGCAAAATTGTAATAGCTAGTGTCTTCTTATTCCCTAGTATAAGTAGTAGCTTTTCTTCATTTTGGAAGACTAGTTTTTGCATATTGAAGATTGATACTCTAAAACTTGTAGTTGCTAGTGTAAGGCTTAGTGTAATTCCCTTAAGGAATTAGTGAGTGATTAGGGTGACTCTCTTAATTGTTAGTTTAACTTCTTTACTTAATTAATCGAAGGTCTCCCACTTGTGGATTTCATTTAGGTTTCCTTGATTAGTTGAGTTGAATTAGTATCTAGTTGTTGGAATCAATTGGGAGGTGAGGGTTTTAGCCCCTTGTTGCCCATAATTTCAATCCCTAGTTATTAATTCTCATATCTTTTCCTTTGTTTCTTCTTGTTTGTTGTATTTCCGTTATCACATATGAATACTCTTGGAAGGGTGTTAAGGCACCAAAAGTATCCGCTAACTCGCGGTTATCCGACGATTTAAAACTAACTCTTGTTTTGACTAACTTTGAAAAAAAATTATTTATTGCAATGTTGAAGCATGGAAAGACATAGATTACTTGCTTAGCTTTAAGAAATGAATTTGGAATATTAAAAGAAATGGTCAAAGGTAAATTAGACAGTAAACATTTTATTTTCTAAACCAAGTAGATGAATTTAAAGAGGGCCAATTTTAAGTATGAGAAAAGTATTTAAATTAAGAGATTTAAGCATGTAAAGGAAATACTCTTAACAAAAATGATAATTCTTCTGGGTTTTCCAACTAAGTAAGTAAAAAAGGTTAGTATCCAAACAAGCACACAAAGAATTTCTAATGTTTATACAAGTAAATTAAAAGAGGGAAGAAGTTTAAGCTTTTAGCTTAATCAGCTAATATTAGACTCATCTGAAATCCTATCTTAAATCAATATATTTGGGCTTTTAGCCCATCTGCTATGAATTGATGGACTCTTGGTCCAATTCCACGTATTTTTGGCCTATTTTAGGAGGCTGTTGCTGCTGGCTCATTCAAAGCTCACAGGCTTTAGCCTCGTTATGCCATCTATTCACTCGTTCAACCTGTAACTCAAACATTTTCAGCTTATCGATTCACTTCCACCTGTATATTAGCTTCCATTTTGCTTTTGGGGCAATGAAGATTTGGACTTAGCCCATCGAGATGCGAGGGGAGAAGTTGGAGTCCATTTAGGACTCATTCAAAACACATGAGAAGCAAAGAGGATAGAACATTAGTACCTATCTAAACGATTACCCAAATGAAAGAAAGAAATCATATTGAGATAGATACCATCAGATAAAAACAAAACTTAAACGAATATAATTTTTTAAACATTTTGGTGCATTTGTCAAATACAGAAACAAAATTAACGAATTCTTATCAAAGTTTCGGCTTCCAAAATAGACGTGTGCAGAATTTGAATCAAACAACATTCTTTTCAGAGTGAATCATGTCATCACCTAACTACCGTGCTTCAGAAAAATCCCTTTGAGTAGCACAATATTAATACCTCCTAATTATGATTTTAAGAGAAGGTAGAAAGCCTTTAACTAATGGGAAAAAATTTGCACATACTAGAACTGATTGTTCATTGACTTGGCCATAAATCGAAAACGAAGATAACAAAGATTTGATTTTAAGATCATTAACTTGCAATCAGTAAGCTTCAACTCAAATGAAAAGATTGATCTCTACTCCTCTTAGCTATGTGAATCTAAGCACATAAAGGGGAAAGGAAATGGGGTCTCGAGTTGTATAAAGCTATGAAACTTAAAGCAACCAAAGTTGTTAAAGATTTCTACTACAATACACAATAATGAACTCCATCTTTTATTTCTTCAGCTGATGGGGAAGTGGGACGAGCAGGAATGAACAACTTATTTCACAAACAAAAAGAGAGAAAAGAAAACCTATGAAGGAACTCATAAACAAAGGAAGCCAAGGGAAAAAGCATATCACAAAAACTTTATTCTTAACCATGAACATTAACCTTGCTAGACTATCCCTGATTTAAGATTCGGGTACCACCATTTAATGATTAGGGTTGTTGACATCCCAAAGATGGCATTTAGGACTTAGTACGGTTATTAAGATTTTCTAGTCATGTTTTTTGGTTGACTAATGCCTAGCAGTATTTATGGAGTTGATGAACCATGTGTTTAGTGCCTACTTGGACTCATTTGTGATTGTGTTCATCGATGACATTCTGATATATTTGAGGAGTAGAGAGGAGCATGAGCAACATCTTAGTGTTGTACTCCAAACCTTGCGAGACCATTAGTTATATGCCAAATTCACTAAGTGTGAGTTTTGGCTTGAGTCTGTGGCATTCCTAAGGTGTGTTGTATCCAAGGATGGGATTATGGTGGATCTGGTGAAGATTGCAGCAGTTCGTGATTGGGCTAGGCCTACTTCTCCTACTGAGGATCGCAGTTTTTTCAGGTTGGTAGGTTACTACAGAAGGTTTGTGGAGGGGTTTTCTTCTATAGCATATTCATTGAAAAGATTGACTTAGAATAATGTTCCCTTCCAGTGGTCAGATGAGTGCGAGGTGAGCTTTCTGAAGCTTAAGGCCTTGTTGACTTCAACTCTGATTCTTTATCATCTGGTCGAGGGTCAGGGGTTTACCGTATATTGTTATGCTTCAGGTATTGGGTTGGGTTGTGTGTTGATGCAGCAGGGCTGAGTTATTGCTTATGATTCCAGACAGTTGAAGGTTCATGAGAGGAACTACCCCATACATGACTTGGAGTTGGCAGCGGTAGTCTTCACGTTAAAGATTTAGAGACATTATCTTTATGGCATGCATTGTGAGATCTTCACTGATCGTCATAGTCTTTAGTACATTTTTAGCCAGAAGGATCTAAATTTGAAGTAGCGTAGGTGGTTGGAGTTACTAAAGGACTATGAAATCTCTATTCTTTATCATTCGAGCAAGGCGAATGTGGTAGCTGATACCTTGAGCTGAAAGGCAGTGAGTATGGGTAGCTTCGCTTTCTTAGCGATAGAGGAGTGACCTTTAGCTTGGGACATCCACTCCTTGCCTAACAGGTTAGTTAGACTTGATATTTCTGAGTCAGGTCGTATTCTTGCTTGTGTTGAGTCTAGATCTTCCTTGTTGGAGCAGATTTTGGCACAACAGTTTGATAATGAGAGACTAAGGATCATTTGAGACAAGTTGTTGAGCGGTGAGGCTAGGAAGGGGACCTTGGATTCAGAGGGTGTTTTAAGGATAGAGGGTCATATCTGCATTCCTAGAGTTGGTGACTTGGTTACCTTTATCTTGGAGGAGATTTATTATTCTAGATATTCCATTTATCCTGGGGCAGCTAACATGTATCGTGACTTGAGGTAGCACTATTGGTGGAGTGGGATGAACAGGGATATTTCAGCTTACATGTCTTGGTGCTTGAACTATCAACAGGTGAAGTTTGAGCACAAGAGGCAGGTGGTTTGACTCAGAGGCTACCCATTTTGGAGTGTAAATGGGAGTGGATAGCTATGGACTTCATAGTTGGGTTGCCACGTACCTTGCAGATATTTGATGTTATTTAGGTCATTGTGGATAGATTGACGAAGTCTGCTCACTTTTTGCTAAATCAGTCTTCTGACAATTCTGAGAGGTTGGCTCACATCTACATTTGTGAGATTGTCTGTTTGCACGGTGAGTTAGTTTCCATCATTTCTGACCATGGTACTCAGTTCACTTTGCATTTATAGAGGTTTATTCAATGAGAGTTGGGTACTAGAGTTGAACTTAGCACCACTTTTCATCCGCAGACTGACAGTCAGTAAGAGCGTACCATTCAGGTTCTGAAGGATATGTTGTGAGCTTGTGTTATTGATTTTGGGGTCAGTGCGACCAGTGTTTAACCTTGGCAGAGTTTGCATTTAATAATAGTTACCATTCTAGCATTCAGATGGCTCCGTTCGAGGCTTTATATGGTAGGCGGTTCAGATCTCCAGTTGGTTAGTTTGATGCTTTTGAGGTTAGGCCGTGGGGTACCGACTTTTTTCGTGTTTCTATGGATAGAGTTTGGGTCATTCAGAAGAGACTTTGCACTGCCCAAAGTAGGAAGAAGAGTTATGCTGACCGGAGAGTCCAACATCTAGAGTTCATGGTTGGTGAAAGTGTATTCCTTCATGTGTCACCCATGAAGGGCGTGATGAGGTTTGGCAGGAAGGGTAAGCTCAGTCCTAGGTTCATTAGGTCTTTCGAGATCCTTTGTCGTATTTGAGAGGTTGCTAATGAGTTGGTTGCCCCCTGCTCTTTGTAGTGTGCATCCTATTTTTCATGTCTCTATGTTGCATCAATATATTCCAGATGAGTCTCACGTGCTTCAGTGGGATTTGGTTTAGTTAGATGAGTCTTTAGCTTTTGAGGAGGAGCCTCTTGTTATTTTGGACAAGCAGGTTAGAAAGTTGAGGACCAAGGAGATTCCATCAGTTAAGGTTAAGTGGCGGCATCATCCTATCGAGGAGTCTGCTTAAGAGATTAAGGCCGACATGTGGACCCTCTACCCTAGTATTTTTGAGTCTTCAGGTACTATCTTTTCTCTAATTTTGAAGGACGAAAGTCCTTTTAGTAGTGGATATTGTAATAACCCTCCAGGTCATTTTCTGTTTTTCATGCTTTTTCCATATTTCGAGTTTTCCCCTAGCAGCTATAGGTCATTTATGACTTGCAGGTATTGACGATTTAGTGCTCGCATCGTTCGTTAGGTCGTTATGACCATTTCCCTATTTTAGAACATGAATTTAGAAAATCTTTGACTTCGGTCAACTTTCTTGGTAAATGAGCTTAAAATTAAATTCCGACAGTTTCATTGGCTCTCAAGCAAAGATATTGGTCTAGTGGGATCCTTGGTCTGGGTTGGTGTACCTTCGGTTTGGTTTTGTGTTGTTTTTTGTGATTTCAAGCCAGTTTGGCTTATGGGGTTGACTTTGGTCAACATTCGGAAAAGATGGCCTCATATGGAAATTTCATTAGCATTGTTAGCTCCGGAATGTCAACTTTAGGCTAGAGAGACCTTTGGTTTTAGGTCCCGAGGCTTCTGGACATGTTTTGGGGTATTGAGTTTCGAGTTGGTTTTGGGCATGAGGCCCACTTTTCATTAAAACAATCTCTATTGGGAGTTTTGTTGATTCCGTTGACTTCGGAATGTTGTTTCTAGTAGGGTAGCATAATTGGTTTGTGTTTGCCGGGTCTCAAATGAATCTCAAGGTTTGTCGGGTGACTTTTAGCCTTGGAAGATTTTCTTGTTGTTATTGTGTGTTGCAAACTATCTTGGTCATCGCGACCGCAAGGTGGCCATCGCATTCGCGATGGTATAGTTTTTTGACCATCACAATCGTGTGGGTTGCTCCTCACAACCGCGATAAAGAAGGCTGGGACCCAATCCAACTTGCTCTACATGATCGCTTGGCTTGACCACCGTGACTGTGATGGTCTGGCCAGCGTTTCCTTGTGATCGCATGAGGTCCTTTGCGATCGCAATGAAGGACCCCTGGCAGCTATATCAGCTGCCAACTTTATTTTCTCCTCCACAAATATGAAATTTCCTCCATTGTTAACCATTCAAGCTTTTCTCCAAGCCTTTTTATTCAGTCACCTTGTTCTGGTAAGTCCCCTCTATCCCTCCTCCTTTTTTCCATTGTTTATTTCACTCTAATCCAGCTAAATACCATTGGATTTCCTTTGATTATTCCCCTTAACTAGAGGACCTCGAGGCTGTTTTGAGCCTCGAAATGAGTCCCACTTGTGCTCAACTTTTGGGTATGGGTTCCTTAACCCATTGCAAACATAATTGTAATTTTTATTTTTTGTTTCATTCTACGAGCTCTGAGGGTTATTTTTTGACTCAATTTCCGGCATAATTTCTCGTATACCAATATGGGTGTCATTCTTCTCATCTTGAAACCTGAATTCTGTTCTTGATAGCGTGGAAACTTTATGAGGCTGTTCAGAAGGGGAAGGAACACGAGTGATGGTTCGTGTTTGTGGTTCAGCCCCGAGGTAGGTTACGGTTACTTTCTAGACAGTGTCTAGTTAGATTTATATATAGATGTTACTAGAACGTTAGGTTGGACATTAGGTAGAATTAGGCTTAAATTATATGACTTATAATATTTTAGCCATTTCAGATCATAGATTAGAATTATTCATCTTATTCTTAGTCTAGGAGCCCGTAGTATTGTTCTGCCTATCATAGAATCCTTAGTATGCTTTTAGGAGGTTTTAGAGGTATAGTGGTTGCTTTTAGCTATTTTCATAGAAATTTTTCATTCTTCCCATTTAATTTTATCGTTGTGTGTATCTGTGGGCCCGAGGCCATAGATTGGATTTGGATGGAGTTTTTAGGTTAGTTCTCTTGATTTGAGGGTGTTTTGCCCAGTATTTCCTTGCCATGTGATATATATTCTAAACGTGGAAATTTATATGTTCATTCTGCATTCTCATGCCATCTGTATAGAAAAGAATGATTTTTGAGGTTTTGGTTCCAAATTTGAGATTCACTATGGTTACTATGATTTTTGGACCTTAAAGAAATTATTTTGGTTATACTATTGGTTTTCGAAAGGAAAGAAAAATACTATTTTATGCTAGTTCGAGGGACGTTCCGGATCTTTTCTCCATTTACTATTCTGTTGATGAGTCCGATGATCGATTTCGGGTACCCCGATGTGTTGTGATGACCCTTCTGGTCATCTTTGCATTTTCACATTTATTATACTATGATACTAGCATGGATAGCATGGTTGACACGAGCATGGATGGTATAGATGACACGTACGATGTTCATGAAAAGGAAAGCATACAATGTGAGGGTGGTCCATTAAAGTGAGGTGGAAGGAGGAATTCAAGAATTCCCAAAAGAAGGCAACCAAACAAGGCCCTTACTTCATTAAGGGCAAAACTGTAATAGCTAGTGTCTTCTTATTCCCTAGTATAAGTAGTAGCTTTTCTTCATTTTGGAAGACTAGTTTTTTGCATATTGAAGATTGATACTCTAAACTTGTAGTTGCTAGTGTAAGGCTTAGTGTAATTCCCTTAAGGAATTAGTGAGTGATTAGGGTGACTCTCTTGATTGTTAGTTTAACTTCTTTACTTAATTAATCGAAGGTCTCCCACTTGTGGATTTCATTTAGGTTTCCTTGATTAGTTGAGTTGAATTAGTATCTAGTTGTTGGAATCAATTGGGAGGTGAGGGTTTTAGCCCCTTGTTGCCCATAATTTCAATTCCTAGTTATTAATTCTCATATCTTTTCCTTTGTTTCTTCTTGTTTGTTGTATTTCCGTTATCATTTGGTATCAGAGCTTGGTTTAGGTTTGTTTCCACAAATCTAAGTCTTGGGAATTTGATATCTTCAAAATCCAAAAAAAAAAAAAAATCCGAAAATTTTCTTGTTTGATTTCTTGTTTTTGACACTAGATTCTTGTTCCCTAGTGTTTTTTGAGTCTAGATTTCAAATTTCATGCGATTTGGAGTTGTAGAAGTGAAGTTGCCATTAAAGGGTTTTGAGCTTTTGAAGCTTTACAAACTTTGAAAGTGGGTCTATTGATTGAGGAGGAATTGGAGCTTAAAAACCATTGGGGTTTGTTCCTTACGTTAAGGGGAAGCTAATCCTAAAATTTGAGCCAATTCCGAGCTCATTTGAAGGTGTTGGTGTTTAGTGTGTGTTCTTGGTGTTCTAGGTGTTTTTGATATTCATCAAGAACATCTTGAAGAAGAAGAAGCCAAAAGGTACATTTGATCCAATTTTTTTCAAGTCAAAGTGGTCAAAGATGTTTGTTGGGTCCACAAGTGGAATTTAAAAAAAAAAAAAAAAAATCCACGTGGACTGCCACGTCAGCAGCGCGTGTTGCCCAATTTCAGAGAGCAAAAATCTGCAGGTTCTATACTTAGTTTTTTTTAGGGGTCTCAAATTTTGGAACCCCAAAATTTTTCTAAGTGTTGGAACTTTTAAGACCCCAATTTTTTCTAAGTGTTGGAACTTCAAACTTCTTCTTCTACACTCATTTTTCTTAGATTTCTCAACTATTTAACAACTAATTAACATCTTTAATTACTTGTTAACTAGTTTTTAAACATCAAATCATCTCTTTGATTCTCCAAATTAAGCAACAACAAGTGGTTTCTCCTACTTTTGTTACTTAATTCTTGAGTCCGAATTCTTTCGTGCTTCTTCCTTCTTCTTTTCTTGTTTTGTTTCGTTGATTAATTTCTTGATTCAAGTCCGTTTAGAGTCTTTCAAGTCGTCCTTCTTTCAAGAGTCACAAGAATCTACTCCTCCACAAAGGATAGGTGACCTTGAGTTGATTGAGTGGAGCTAGTTCACTACCAATTTTGAGACGACGCCATAGAAGATGAGTTGAGAGTTTACATACGAGTGATGTGAGGCTTTTTTTCTACTAATATTGTTTGTTGAGTTTTTGTAGGTACAATGTCTAATCATTTTCCTTATAACCATGGAGGAAGGAGCTTGGTGAACAACATGGGGACGAATTTCAATGTGTCAAGGAGGGTGACCAATATGAATGAAAGGGTGGTTGAAACAAATGGGAGGTTTGGAGGTATAGAGGAAAGGGTAAAAAGGATGGATAGTATGAATGAAAGGAGGTTCCTTATGACAAGTCAAAGTGAAGAAACAAGAAGGACCTCGGGTCAAGAATTCAACCTATACTACCCCCAACCAAATTGGAACCAATCCTACCCTCAAACTTCATTCCGAATGAACCCAAGCTATGATAGGCAAGTCACCCCACATCCAAATACACAACCATATCATCCACCACAAAGGAGTCCTTTTGTGGAAAACCAAGATAGAAGCCAAGCACCTCCACAAAATATATCACATGCATCCTTGCATGTACCTTATGTTCCAACCCAACAACACTACCCACAAGTACCCTACCAAGATATCTATTATCAAAACCCTCTTTATGATGAAATGTGTGAAGAGGTTAGCCCGAATGAATGGTGGGAAAGACCCGAAGGCTTTGGTATGAACCAAGGCATCATGAGATATCAAGGAAAATGGGATAGTGGAGATAGGTATAGGAATGAAGGAGGAAGGTGTGAAGATCGAAGTGATTGATATGGTGGTCAAGGTGTTCCAAATCATGGAATGGGTGACAACATGGCGAGTCTTCCAATGTTCTAAGATGGTAGTCAAGCTATTCAAGCTAACTACAACACAAAAGGGGAAGACCAAGCCTATGGAGGTAATCATGATATACCTCAATCTTCTTCTCCTTCTATCATTTGATGTTATAAGTGTCAAGGTGAAGAACATATTGCTAGAAATTGTCCACAAAAGAGGTCAAATGTTATCTTGTGTGATGAACCTTGTGCTAAAAATGTGATAGAGTATGAGGTTGGGAATGGTTGTGATGAACCTAAGGTTAGGCATGATGAAGCAACCTCAAATGTTGTGGATGAGAAATTGGAGAAGGATTTGAACTCTTCTTGTGATCTAAAGAGAATCATGGGGGATCTTTCTAAAGAGGAACTTGATCAAAGTGTGAACCTATTTCATGCAAGGTTCAAGATGATGGATTGGGTATGTTCTTGGTCATTGATGGTAGGAGTAGTACTAATGTGGTGAGTTGCACTATGGTTGATAGAATGAAGCTTCCTACACAAAGACACCCCAAGCCATACACACTTCAATGTCTCATTGAGAATTATGAAGTAGAGGTAACCAAACAAGTGGTCGTGAATTTTAGCATTGGCAAGTATCGAGATGAGGTGTTATGTGATGTTTTGCCCATTCAATCTTGTCATATGTTGTTTGGTAGACCTTGGCTAGCCGGTAGGGATGTTCGATATCAAGTGGAGTCCAATAAATACTCATTTGTATTTGGAGGACGAAGGCACATTCTTGTACCTTTAACACCCTATCAAGTGAGTGAGGACTACAAGATAATGAGGGAGCTTCAGAAAGTACTTAAGAGAGAAGAACTTGAAAAGGAGAAGAAAGAATTGGCTCAAGAAGGAAAGTTGTATGAGATTGATGAGCCAAGAAGTGACTTAAAAGAGGTGCACAAGGAGCACTTAATTTTGGGACTTGCCAATACCAATCCCCTGTTATCTACTAACCATGGTGCTAGCATTTTGCCTAGTACCATCCCTTCTCTTTTGCAGGTTCATGGACAAATATTTCTAAAGGAGGATCCGAACAAAGTCCCTCATGAACAAAGGGTTGAAGGCCTAATAATAGAGCTACCTAGAAAGTCAACTCTTAAGAAGAAACACAAAGACCAAGTCTATGGGTCCAAAATGATGCATTGGAGGGAAAGCTTTGGGAAACCAAGTGTGGTGCACAAGAATGCAGACTCAAAAGCCCGTCTTCAAGGTATGTACATGAAATGCTTAATCTCGTCCTCTTATGTTCCAAATTGTGAATGCCATCTTGTTAACATTCTTTTCTTAAAGTGTGTATTTGCAATTGAGAACCCTCGAGTGGATGCTAAGTTGCTTATTTATTTTTGGGAGAGTCCATGGATATTGAAAGCTCCTTGTCACCTTCATAGGGTTGGACAAGTTGAAGTTTCAAATGGAACTTTTGGAAGCATGTTTGGTTCTATGATAGGAGGGACCCCAAATCCTTGGGAGTATTATTTGGCATGGAGTGATTTGACTCCTAATAAATCCCTCGACTATTCTAGTAGCATGGCTTTGTTGGTGCACTTTCTTCCTTTGGAAAGTTGTCTTATAGAGAGGATTGTTTTGTGCTTAAATGTCTCTTCTTATCTATCAGTGTCCTTATCGTTTGGCATGCCCTAGATGAGAATAGTGAGCTTAACACCTTTCTCTACTACCTTTTTGCTTATGATGATACCCGTAGTGGTGTGAGATTTATTTTGTATGGAGGTAAAGATATGTGGGTCTTTTACTTTTTTGACCCGAATGGACCCTTATGGGTGAGTGCACCACTTTTGGTGTGGCCTCCTTGTGAGATAATGAAACAATTGTGTCTTATGGCTCCAAAGTTAGATATGATACTTGATGCCACAAAGACCTTTGTGATTGCCTTGTCTCTTGATGTTTATCATAACCAAAACCTTTGCACCTTGTACGATGAGTTGATTTTATTGGAAGAAAAGGATATTTGGTTATATCTTAAATTTGTGCCTCCTTGGCATGGTGATATTGTTGCTAACCCTTGTACTAACCCTCATGCTTTGAGGATGTTTTGGTTATTGTCCTCTCATGTGTCTTTAAGGTTTGGATTCGAGGACGAATCCTTTTCAAGAAGGGGAGAATGATACTAGCATGGATAGCATGGTTGACACGAGCATGGATGGTATAGATGACACGTACGATGTTCATGAAAAGGAAAGCATACAATGTGAGGGTGGTCCATTAAAGTGAGGTGGAAGGAGGAATTCAAGAATTCCCAAAAGAAGGCAACCAAACAAGGCCCTTACTTCATTAAGGGCAAAACTGTAATAGCTAGTGTCTTCTTATTCCCTAGTATAAGTAGTAGCTTTTCTTCATTTTGGAAGACTAGTTTTTGCATATTGAAGATTGATACTCTAAACTTGTAGTTGCTAGTGTAAGGCTTAGTGTAATTCCCTTAAGGAATTAGTGAGTGATTAGGGTGACTCTCTTGATTGTTAGTTTAACTTCTTTACTTAATTAATCGAAGGTCTCCCACTTGTGGATTTCATTTAGGTTTCCTTGATTAGTTGAGTTGAATTAGTATCTAGTGTGTTGGAATCAATTGGGAGGTGAGGGTTTTAGCCCCTTGTTGCCCATAATTTCAAGTCCTAGTTATTAATTCTCATATCTTTTCCTTCGTTTCTTCTTGTTTGTTGTATTTCCGTTATCATACTGTTAGAGCTTCCCTGTAGCGGCCCCAAGTTATTTATGGCTTGCTGGGACCGATAGTTTGGTGCTCTGGTCATTTGTTTTGTTGTTTTGGTCGTTTGCCTATTTTTAGAGCCTTAACTTAGAATATCATTGACTTTAGTCAACATTCTTAGCTAACGTGCTTAGAATTGAATTCTGACAGTTCTGTTAGCTCTGGAGCATTATGTTTGGTCTACTTGGACCTTTAGTTGAGGCCAGCGAACTTTCAGTGTAGGTATTGTTTTGTTTTCTCTATTTTCAGGCCATTTTGAGTTGAAAGCGTAACTTGGGTCAGCTTTCAATCATCAGAGCTTCAGATTCAAAATCCAACGATTCCATCAGTACCAGAATGTTGAGTTTGCGTTAGGTAGGTGTTGGTTCGGGTTTCGGGTGAGCCGGGCTCATTTTGAGCCTTTGAGTTCTTATCTGTTAGTGTTGACTTGGGTCAACATTTCTCTGAAATGACCTCGTATGGAAGTTTCGTTGATTTTGTTGAGTCCAAAACTTCTTTTCCACTTTATTAGCATTATTAGTTTTTGAATATCGGTTTCCGATTATGCCCGGAATGCCCCATGGAAATTCTTAGTGCAGCTGGTTTTAGTGCAGTTGTAGGCCTTCAGCTCCAACGACGCCCAGGCAGCGCGATCGCGCTAGCCTGTGGACGGCCCTTATGCACGATGGCGCCAGGCCAGCAAAGACGACACCTAGGCCAGCGCCGATGGCGCCATCTGCGCGTGATCGCGCTTTGGCGCCTGGCCCTCCTTGAGCGCGATGGCGCTGGTTTAGCGCGATAGCACTGACCAGTGACCATCAGCTATATAATTCTTGGCAGTTCGATTTTCCAGCCTTGATCACTCAATTTTCAAACACCAAAACTCAGTTTTCTCTCTACCAAATTTCTCTAAAACAGTTGCAGGCCTTGGAAAGTCATTTCTTTGAAGAGAAAAGTTTGCTCCCTTGATTATTTTGGTAAGTCTTCTGCCCCAAATCTCCCTTTTCCTCCATTGTTGAACCTCCATGGTTATGAATCCTAAAAGCTTGACTTTTCTTAAAGAATCTGTCTCCTTGGGGTTGCATGCCCCATAAATTCTGTAATTTATTTTCCTTGGCATGTTGCTCTCGTGTTGGTAAGCTTCTTTGCTCTAGTTTCGATAATTGTTCTTAAATTCCCATTTTTAAGCCCTCTCTTGAACGGGCTGTTTGGAGCCTTTTCCCTTGGCCAAAATTGCTCATTTTTGGAGCCTGTCTTCTTGGCATCATTGTGGTCATTGTGCTTATTTCAATTTTTGGTTTTGGGTTGTGGATCCCACAGACCCGCTTTTGACCCAAATTTAGGCCCGACTATTATTATAGGCAATATGGGTATTGTTAGACTCATCTTGATGTTTTATTTATGTTTTTGATAGTTTGATCATCATTCAGGGTTTCTCAGAGTGATTCAGGCTTGGACTTCATTGTCCCAGCAGCATGTCATCGGTCGACAGGTAGGTTACGGTCTAAACTCCTTAGACTTAGCATATATCGGATAAAATTATACTAATGGGCATCCTTGGGTTGGATTTTACTAGGTTGGTACCACAGACCTTGACCGCTTACTCCTGTTCGGTTACTTTTCTTCCTCTGATATGTGTAGTATTTGTTTTATATGCTCTATTCACCCTTGTGGTCCTGTGTGGCCTTTTATAGACTCTGGAACATAGTTGGTGCGATATTGGGAATGTCTGTGAGTCCCGAACATCGTTATTACTATTATAGAGCTGGTTATTTATGTTGTAAAACGATTGGAGCCTGTGCAGGGCTGATAGGTTAGTTGTGAGTCGTTGGGCTATTGTTTGTGTTTGAGCATGCCGTTATCATGCATACAAAGGATTTTCTACTTGGTTTTACTACGATTTTGGCTTCAGGCCTACTATTTATGATTTTCAAACCTTGCATGGCCTCGGGGGCCCATTTTCCTATAATAAATTGTGAAATGGTTTGGTACTCCTTTTTATGGATCTTCTTGGGGTAATAAAGGTTAAAAGAGAGAGATGTCTCAGTTTTCATATTTTATATTAGGCTTGGGTGGACTGAGGTGCTAGATTGATTCTACTACTTATAAGGAAATGATATTAGCCTCGGTAGAGCTGAGAAGAGGACTTGATTTACTATTATTTTTGTCATGCCTCAAATTACATTTAGACGGACAGGCACTCGATGCCCTAAAGGCCCGAGAGAACCAGCTTATAACCTGTGATTCATCATGCATATAACTATGACAATTAAGAAGCTTTGACTATAGATAAGCTGCCTGAATAACAAGACCAACATAGATAGGCCCAAAACTTATGTACACGATCTGGCCATTGAGGCCACAACTGTTAAGAGCAAAGACATAACTAAGATTTACTTTAACATTGGTCTACAAAGCCTCTACAAGATAGACAAACTTAGTTTAGGTCGGGACAGGGCCCCGCCTTACCCTTAACTATACAATACCCAAGATATATACCAAAGACTCGGTAAAGCCCCGAATCAACCTGGAGCTCACCAACAGCAGCCGAGTGTCCTGTGCTCCTACTGGGGAGGTCTACTAGCCAGAGTACATGTGCCTGCGGCATGAAATGCAGAGTCCCCATGAGGGACATCAGTACGAGAGAATGTACTGAATATGTAAGGCATAAAGTAAACCATATGTAAACAAGAGCTCAAATAGAATAAGGTATCAGTGCATAAACATGTAAATAAGAACAGAAGATCACATTCGCTTACACTTGCAAAATCATGTATATTACGTTCTTTGGTTACTCTTTTTTGCTTTATGATCATTGTAAGGCATGTAATACACGTGACCAACTGATCAGTGGTAGAAGAGGAGTCCCATGCTAGGCAATTTAACCCCTGGGATGCTGCCCTCATAAATATACCAATTGGGATCGACCCATGCTAGGCTTTCGCCCCTAGGCTTCCACCCATAAGTACACAAATAGGGATCGACCCATGCTAGGCTTTCACCCTTGGGCTGCCACCCACACATATACAGATTACTTCATTTAGTTTCTTTAATCTTTGAGATTGTTACTTTGGTGGTTGTAACCTTTATTGAGCTCAAAACTATGGACCAGTAGTAGAAGACATGTGGACATGCACTTAAGGCAGTAACAATGATATAAGGAACAAACGTAACATCCACGTACTGTTTAGGAGCTTATATGATACAATGAACCTCATTTGGCTTAGAGAATAACTCACAAAGCTTGCTGTTGAAAGTACCTTTACTAGGAAACTCACTTCGGTGGTAACAACACAAATATAAGAGTTCATGCCAAGGAATATGAAACTGAGAAACCTTACATACCTTGTTGTGTAACTCGGATATTACAACGAATTAAGCTTCCCTCTTTCAGATTATTTATCTACAATAAAATACGTGGCAAAACTAGTATTAGTAGCTAGTTAACTAATTTGGGCTACTTGATCCCACTAAATCAGTAACTAGGCAGTAAGCTCGTAATTGATCAAACCAAGAGTGTTCCTTTCACCTCTTCTCTTCTAAACATATCTACATACTGTACGACCCTCTCATAAGGTCCCTTGAAACTCTTCCAACTTCACAACATATACCAAATAACATACAAAGGTGTGCAGGCAGCAAGTTAACATAACACCCAATTAAGTGGTGTATTACCACACCCTCCTTCCATACTTCAATACAATTTCACACACCCTTTTACAAGTTCAACCAAGCTGTCCTAAATATATACACATAAAACCGCTCCTAAAACAATCCCAAACATCCTTAAACATAAATAAGAAAGTATTTTAACTCAAGGATTCCAATCACTACCCCATGGTTCTTGACACAAACACATACAGAATTCTCCATCAAACTTGCATATAAAAAGGGGTAAAAATGGGCAGTAACTTTACCTTAAATTCTGAAAATCTGTCCTCCCAACTTGTACTTCTTCAAGAGCTTGAACTCCCCTTCAACTTAGCTTGAAAAGAGGGAGAATACTTAAGAACCTAATGGTATTTTATGGCTGCTATGTGAAGCTAAGAGAGAGAGAAAGAAAGAACTTCTAAAATCTGTTTTTTTCAAGTTAAAATGAGTGAAATGAGCTGGTCTTAACCCCTTTAAAGGGGGGATGCTTTGGCCGACTTTCCTTGCTCATTTTGAGCCACAAAATGTCAAGAAGGTGATACACCTACTTGGCCATTTTACATGGGCTTTGTTGGACTCAACCTTATTGGGCCTTGGCTGCCAATTCATTCCCTTTCTTTCACTTCTTTGGGCCAGAATTTATTCAAGTGGGTGATGGGTGTACTTGGCCCTCTAAGCTAGTCAAAATAGTCTTAGTAGGTGATGCACCTACCTAGTCTTTAGGCTGGTCAATAAGTCAAAGTAGGTGATGCACCTACTTGTCACCTACTAGCTTAGTTAAGTCAAGCAAGCAGCTCACTTATTTTATTCTATTTTCTAATTTCTAATCCCTTTTGCTTTAACTTAAAACTTCACCCTAAATATTTACTCAAATACAACCTTACCATCTCGAGTTTAAATACTTTTGTCGAGGTTAACTTGGCCGTTTACGTGCTGAACTGAATGGGCATTACAGCACCTCCCAATACACATTAAACTATCACTGCTCATATAAGAAACTCGGTCCCTCACCTATACGACAAGGCTATATCAAGTGATATATGAATAGGACTAGTATATGCAGAATACGGGATGTTACATCCTCCCCTTCTTAGGAACATTCGTCCTCGAATGATATTAAAGTTAACCAGCCCAAACAAGCTCAAGCCTAAGTTAAGTACCACTATTAGACAGATAATATATATAGACTTATACTTACTCGTTAATGCCTCAACTCGACACTTCCACCTTTCTCATTGGACTGAAATAGATGAGGATACTTGGATTTCATCGCTTCTTCCGCTTCCCATGTAACTTCTTCTACTTGTTGGTTTCTCCACAGTACTTTTACGGAAGCTACTTCCTTATTTCTTAGCCTCTTAACTTGGCGATCCAGAATAGCAATGGGTACTTCTTCATAAGTGAGATCTGCCATAACTTGTACATCTTCAATAGGAGTAATACGAGATGGGTCACCTATACACTTTCGAAGCATTGAGACATGAAATACCGGATGGACTGTTGAAAGCTCTTGGGGTAGCTCTAACTCATATGCGACTTGGCCAACTCTTCGAATAATATTATATGGCCCTATATAGCGTGGACTTAACTTTCCATTTTTATCAAATCTCATCACCCCTGTACTCTATTACTACTCGGAGATATGTGTGTATATATTATTTTGGATGTTTCGTACTCCCTATATGTAGTTCCGGCTCTATACTATAATACCAGGTTTTGGGTTTGGTTTAGCTTCCGCATATTTATACATGTATTCCTATTATCTATTTTATTTATCTTGTTCACTTTCTTTCGCTTATTAAACTGTTCTTCCAATTAAATTATTAGAGTGTAGCCCCTTACTAACCATTCTAGGCTACGGGGATTGGTTCACCTACTATGGGATTGTAGGTGCTTCATGACTGAGAAATCGGGTCGTGACAGCTTGGTATCATAGATCTAGGTTCACCGATGTCATCGGTATAGGAGCCAATGTCTAGTAGAGTCCTGCGGATCAGGACGGAGATATCTGTACTCAATCTTCAGGAGGCTATGGTGACATCTTAGGAAAAATGGACGTTCCTTATTTCTATCTTGTGCGTAGTATCCTTGAAAATTTCTGGTAATATCATTTTTTCTGGTTCACTCTTCCGCAAATGGTTCGCATGAGGTCTTCAGCTTCTGGCGGAAGAGAGCCTCCTGCCCCTGCACCTTCGACTCTAGCTTGGGGCTGGGGTGGTCGCTGGGGTAGAGGTAGGGTTCGAGGATATCCCAAAGCAGCGGTACCTGCTAGAGCTACTAGAGTTGAGGTAGAGCCCGAGTTTGTCTCTTAGTAGCAACATGTGGACCCGGGGGTAGCTCAGGTACCACCTGCTGTAGTACCAGTTTTTGCACCAACTTCAGCCCCAGCTCATTCTTTGGATATTCGGGGTTTACTACTTCAGTTATTGGGTATGATAGGGGAGAGACCTTCTGAGGTAGCACAGACATCTGCTCAGGGAGCAGCCCTGGGTGTTCAGAGTTCAGGAGTGTAGATTGCTACTGTGGCTCCCCGTGTTGAGGTTATTCTAGTTCCAGCAATTGCACATCCTCTTGCTCCTCGCCCAGCTATGACAGATGGGGAGAAGAAGGACTTGAGTAGATTTCTGAGATTGGCACCGCCAAGATTTTCTAGTACATCAGGACAGGACCCATATGATTTCATTACTACCTGTGAGGAGATATTACACCATCTGGGCTTTCTAGAGACTCACGAAGTTGGGTATACTATATATCAGCTGGAGGGTCTAGCTAAGTTATGGTGGAGGGCTCGGGTTGCTTGTTGATAACGGGCAATGAGGGAAGAACAAGAAGGAAAGAAAACAAAAGAAGGATATGTGAGTTAATATTCAAACTCTTGAATTTATGGGCAACAAGGGACTTGATACCCTCACCTCCCAATTGAATTCAATAATTCAAACACAAACCCTAGTTTGAGACAAATCAAAGGAACTCAAGAAACCACAAATGAGCAACCTTCGATTAACCAAACCAAGAAGTTCACCAACAATTCCAAGATCCACACTACTAAAATTACCAACTAAGGCTAGGCTTCACCTAGAAACTACAAGCTTTAGAGCTCAATATTCAATATTCATCAAAAACTCCTTCAAAATAAAGAAAAGCTACTACTTATACTAAGGAAATAAGAAGACATTGACTTTTTACAATATTGCCCTTAATGAAGCAAGGGCCTTGTTTGGTTGTCTTCTTTATGGATTCTTGAATTTAAAGCCTAGCCACTTGCACAAATGGCGTCTTTTCTTCATCCACATCACTCCCATGGACTCATAAGCTTCCCTTTGCATGAACATCGTATGTGTTATCTATGCCATCCATGCTCGTGTCAACCATGCTATCCATGCTAGTATCATCCTCTCCTTCTTGAAAATAATTCGTCCTCGAATCCAAACCTTAAAACATATGAGAAGGACAACAACCAAAACATCCTCAAAGCATGAGGGTTAGTACAAGGGTTAGCAATAATATCATCATGCCAAGGAGGCACAAATTTGAGGTACAACCAAATATCCTTTGCTTCCAATAAAAGCAACTCATCATACAAGGTGCAAAGGTTTTGATTATGATAAACATCAAGAGACAAGGCAAATACAAAGGTCTTCGTGGCATCAAGAATTCCAAAAGATGGTATCATATTTAACTTTAGAGCCATAAGACATAATTGTTTCATTGTCTCGCAAGAAGGCCACACCAAAAGTGGTGCAATCACCCATAAGGGTTCATTGGGGTGAAAGAAGTAAAAGACCCACATATCGTGGTCACAAAGATAATTGGACAAATTATAGGAACCCCGACCGCTATAGAAAACAAATTTAATACAAACATAGACATCATCATATGCAAAGAGGTAGTAAAGAAAGGTGTCAAGATTGTCAATCCTCTTCAAGGTGCCCTCACATGCAAGATCACAATTTGGTTCATGAATCTTATCAAGCACATCAACACATGTTGGGACACATGAAGAAGACAAGATACTTTGTAGGAAAAAGTCACCTTCCTTCCTCAAGTTGCTATCCCCAATTTGACCCACACCACCATTAAGACCAAAGAGATTAGAATTCGAGCCATCGCATGAATTAACTAACTCATCTTCATATTTAACAAATAAAGGTGGGGTGTCATACAAAAGATCACAATTATCATCAATTTCATAAGGATAATCACTAGTTGGGTTTTTCAAACCATCAAACAAATCAATGTTAGCTTTATCCCAAGGATCATCCCTTTTGAAAAGTGATAGGCCGATGTCTTCAAATGGGTAGATAGTACAATCTTCACCCACATCTTGCTTGTCATCTTGACCAAGCTTCACCTCACAAGTAAGAGGTCCACAGTCCCTCAAGAAGGAAGTTCCTTCCTCAGAAAAGGTGTCATCATCCCATAGTGGATTACCAAATAACTTGTAGCCTCCAAGAGTAGCTACACTTTCAACATTATAAGAGCTACCACTATGCACACTTTTAATAGTCATGTCATCATCAAATAAGATATTATCCTTAACAACATATTCCATCACATGAGCTCTTTGAGAGGCACAAGTAATGGAATCACTAATCAAGGAATCATTATCTAGAGGCAAGGAACCTACATGACTATTCACATGATCAACTACATCAACATTATCACTAAATTGAGGTTCATTTAGCACATCACAAAATTCCTCATTTAATGAACAAGTATCACAAGAAAGTTGATCACCACAATTTGCAACACACAATAAAGAGCTATTAAGCTCACCACACGGTAAAGGCTCATTAAGATCATACAAAGATAAACTATCACTCACACTCAATTGGCTATTAGCCACACAATGATCCATCAAGTTTAATAAAGTGCAAGAGTTAGCTTTGTTACCTTGTAGCTCATAGGAAGAATTGCCTTCACCTTGGTTATCAATATTTGAGTACAATTGCTCTCTTTGGAAGCTTTCAACCACTTTATGATGCTCCACATTTTGAGGTTCCACAATAGGTTCTCTTTCAAGAATACCTGCACAAGTATCAAGACAACTAGAGAAACAAGAAATGTTACATGAGTTAAGATAAGGTTGTGACAACCCTCTCACATCACTCCACACAACCTCTTCTTTTTTCACTCTAGAGTTGTCACTTATCATACCCTTACTCCTCTCAATCTTTTATCTCTCAATTTCATTGGAGTTAGGACAAGTGTCAAGTATCCCTTGCGAAGGGTTAGATGATCCCTTCACTTCAAGCTTCCATTTTGGTGCATAAGGAGTTGATGTGTTTTCTTCTCTAGGAAATATTAGTGGAAAGAGAAGTTCCCCTTTGCGATCCATGATATACTTGTACCAATCTTGTGCATGTGAAATCCTATGACTTTGGAACCAAGGATTTCCCAAACATATGTGACAAGTATCCATGGGAGCTATATCACACCAAACCTCCTCTTGATATTTCCCAAGTGAAATAGGTACTTGCACCCTTTTATTAACATGATACCCTTTTTGAGTAACAAAGGAGTCTCGCTTCGGCCAAAAAGGTATCCCAAACAATTCAACCAATTGAGGGGTTATAAAGTTAGAAACACTATGATCATCAAGGACAAGATCAAACCCCGTAGTACGATAAACATTCACTTTTGTTTCAAGACTTCGCCTCTCCGGGTCTTGCCTATCTTGAAACATCAACTTGTCTCTACTTCCTCTAATACCATTTCTATATCGTGTACAAGACACATTGGTATTAGGATAAGAATCGCACATTATCATATTTCGAGAAGTAGGAAATGTACCTCTTCTATAGCCCATACGATATCTTCGAATTGGTACCAACCATACATCAATACCTTCTCTTTTAGGATAGAAAGTCGCACAAGATGAGGAAGGACATTCAACCTCACAACTTCCATTTTCATCAAGATTTCCCTCAAAGGATTCACAAGACATACGGAAGGAAGCATTGTACCTCACATCGCCTTCATACTCATGGTGTGGAAAATGAGAACTTTCATAACCTTCTTCTCCACTATAATATTCTCCACAAGGTTCCTCTACCCCTTCAACATCATCACAAGAGCTATAAGCTCCATTCATCACATATTCATCTCCGGAGTAGTAGTTCTCTCCATCATAATGTTCATGAACACATGATCCTTCATATCCCTCATTGGCTCCATCATAGCCTTCATAGGCCTCAACATTAGAATCATAGCCTCCATCACTACAAATAGAGCTTTCCATGTCATCATCACAAGTATCCGAAGCTATGGATGACATGCTACCTTATATCTCCTTTTGTACCTACAAAACTCAACAAACAATATTAGTAGAAAAAGCCTCACATCACTCGTATGCAAACTCTCAACTCACCTCCTAAAATATCATCTCAAAATTGGTAGTGAACTAGCTTTGCTTGATCAATTCAAGATCACCTATCCTTTGTAGTGGAGTGGATTTTTGTGACTCTTGAAAGAGGGACGACTCGATTGAAGGTAAAAGGACTTGAATCAAGAAATTTATCAACGAATTAAGATGAGAAAAGTTGAAGAAAAAAAAAAGCACGAAAGAAAACGAACTCAAAAAAAACTAAGTAACAAAAGTAGAAAAGTTACTTGTGTTGCTTAATTTGAAGAATCAAAGAGATGATTTGATGATTAAAACTAGTTAACAAGTAATTAAAGATGTTAATTAGTTGTTAAATAGTAGAGAAATAGAAGAAAAATGAGTGTAGAAGAAGAAATTTGAAGTTTGGACACTTAGAAAATTTTTGAGGTCTTAAGAGTTCCAACACTTAGAAAAATTTTGGGGTCCCAAAATTTGAAGCATTCTGTCCAAGTTTGCAAGTGTGCATTTCAGCCCCCAAAACTTTTTCTAAGGGGCAGATTTGGTCCTTTGAATTTCTTTTTCTTTTTTTTTTTTTTAAATTCCACTTGTGGATCCAACAAACATCTTTGACCACTTTGACTTGGAAAAGTTGGATTAAATGTACCTTTTGGCTTCTTCTTCTTCAAGATGTTCTTGATGAATATCAAAAACACCTAGAACACCAAGAACACACACTAAACACCAACACCTTCAAATCAACTCGGAATTGGCTCAAACTTTAGGATTATCTTCCCCTCGACTTAGGGAACAAACCCCAATAGTTTTTAAGCTCCAATTTCTCCCCAATCCAAAGACCCACTTTTCAAGTTTGCAAGTTTTCAAAGCTTCAAAGTCCTTCAATGGCAACTTCACTTCTACAACTCCAAATTGAATATAATTTGAAATCTAGACTCAAAAAACACTAGGGAACAAGAATCTAGTGTCAAAAACAAGAAATCAAACAAGAAAAAATTTCATTTTTTTTTTGGACGATTTTTTTTTTTTGGATTTTGAAGATATCAAATTCCCAAGACTTAGATTTGTGGAAACAAACCTAAACCAAGCTCTGATACCAAATGATAACGGACAAAGAGGGAAGAACAAGAAGGAAAGAAAACAAAAGAAGGATATGTGAGTTAATATTCAAACTTCTTGAATTTATGGGCAACAAGGGACTTGATACCCTCACCTCCCAATTGAATTCAATAATTCAAACACAAACCCTAGTTTGAGACAAATCAAAGGAACTCAAGAAACCACAAATGAGCAACCTTCGATTAACCAAACCAAGAAGTTCACCAACAATTCCAAGATCCACACTACTAAAATTACCAACTAATGCTAGGCTTCACCTAGAAACTACAAGCTAAATACCTAGAAACTACAAGCTTCAAAGCTCAATATTCAATATTCATCAAAAACTAGTCTTCAAAATAAAGAAAAGCTACTACTTATACTAAGGAAATAAGAAGACATTGATTTTTTACAATATTGCCCTTAATGAAGCAAGGGCCTTGTTTGGTTGTCTTCTTTATGGATTCTTGAATTTAAAGCCTAGCCACTTGCACAAATGGCCTCTTTTCTTCATCCACATCACTCCCACGGACTCATAAGCTTCCCTTTGCATGAATATCGTATGTGTTATCTATGCCATCCATGCTCGTGTCAACCATGCTATCCATGCTAGTATCACTTGTAGACCATCTTCATCACCTTCGTTGTCATGGTTCCAGTTTTATGAGGCCTTCATGGCTAAGTTCCTACCTCAGAGTGTTCGAGAGACTCACTGGGAGCAGTTTACCAGGCTTATACAGGGATCCATATCGATATATGAGTATGAGACCCATTTCTATCAACTCGCTCCATTTGGGTCTATGATCATTCCTACTGAGCCGGACAGGATTCGCAGGTTTGTTTGGGGTTTGCGAACAGAGCTTAGGCAGTCAGTGGAGATATTAGTTTCTAGTGGTCTGTCTTTTTCAGGCTATTGCAGACTACATTCGTACTGTGGAGGACTTGCACCGACATGATCAAGGGTTTTGCGATTGGAGGCCTCGTTATCAGGGTGGCTATGGTAGTTCTAGACATGGTGGTAGAGGTTCAGGCCAGTGAGGCCGGGGTTATCAGCTACTGCAGCTCCAGGGTCAGTCTATTCAACTGGTTCAGGCTTCACTTTAGACTTCTGGTAGTTCTCAGTTTGAGCAGGTTCAGTCTTCGAGGGGTTCAGCCTCTAGGGAATCAGGCAATGGTGGCCATTCAGGTTTTTCTGGTCCATCTCGACAGTACAGGCCATCAGTTCCCTGTTATGAGTATGGTGTTGTTGGCCATTATAATAGAGATTGCCCCTACCGGGGTACAGTTCAGTCAGTTGCTCCACTAGTTGAGCCTTTGCGAGCAGTTCATCCTCCAGCTAGACGGGGTGGTGGTCAGGCTAGGGGTGGTTCCCCGTGTGGCAGAGCAGGTGGTAGGGATGGCAGTCAGGCAGGTGGAGGTCATCATCAATTCTATGCGGTCCCTGGGAGATCGGAGGCAGAGGCCTCGGATGCGGTGATTACAGGTACAATTTTTGTGTGCCATCAGTCTACTATGGCTTTATGTATCTACCTACTTTGTGCGTTGTTTGGGGTTGACTAGTGAGCCGTTATCTATTCTTGTTTCTGTTTCAACCCCAGTAGGAGATTCTTTAGTAGTGGATTGGATTGTGAGATCTTGAATGATATCTATTGGTGATTTGGAGACTTTGGGTGACTTGATGATACTTGATATATTAGATTTTGATGTGATACTGGGAATGGACTGGTTATCGCCTCACCGTGCGATTTTGGATTTTTATGCCAAGACCATTACCATAGGCGTGCCTGGTGTATCCCCGGTTGTGTGGCAGGGTTCTGTTAGTCGTGCACCGTATGGGATCATCTCTTGTCTTCGAGCTAAGAAGTTAATCTCTCGCGGCTGTTTAGCTTATCTAGTATATGTACGAGATGCTAGTGCTGACCTTCGTCTCCTGAGTTTGTTCATGTGGTTAGAGACTTTCTAGATGTGTTCCCTACCGACCTGCAAGGCCTTCCACCTGAGGAGATGTTGATTTTGCCATTGAGTTAGAGCCGGGCACCAGGACCATTTCTATTCCTCCTAACCGTATGGCTCGTGCTGAGTTGAGAGAGCTTAAGGAGCAGCTCCAGGACTTGTTAGCTAAGGGGTTTACTAGACCGAGTGTTCTCTTTGGGGTGCTCATGTTCTCTTTGTGAAGAACAAGGATGGGTTGATGCGGATGTGTATTGATTATCGACAGTTGAATAAGGTGATAGTGAAAAATAGGTATCCGATACCGAGGATTGATGACTTGTTTGATCAGCTCTGGGTTCAGTTGTGTTTTCAAAGATTGATTTGAGGTCCGGCTACCATCAATTAAGGATTAGGGCAGAGGACATACTTAAGACAACATTCAGGACACGTTATGGCCATTATGAGTTCCTGGTGATATCGTTTGGGTTGACTATGCCCCCCCAACTTTCATGAACTTGATGCATAAGGTGCTTAGCCCGTACTTTGATATATTTGTGATAGTCTTCATTGATGACATTCATATATACTCGAGGAGTCGAGATGAGCATGAGCAACACTTGTGGACTCTACTACAGACTTTGAGAGATCATATGCTTTATGCCAAGTTCTCAAAGTGTGAGTTTTGGCTTGAGTCAGTAGCATTCCTAAGGAACGTGGTGTCTAAGGAAGGGATTAGAGTTGACTTGGGTAAGATTTTTGCGGTTCGTGATTGGCCTAGACCTACTACTGCTACTGAGGTTCGCAGCTTTATTAGATTAGCGGGTTACTATAGGAGGTTCGTTCAGGGATTTTCTTCCATAGCAGCACCCTTGACTATGCTGACTAGGAAGGATGTTCCATTTCAGTGGTCAAATTAGTGTGAGGATAGATTCCATAGGCTTAAGGCCTTATTGACTTCAGCTTCAGTATTGACTTAGCCAGTTGAGGGTCAGAGTTTTGCCGATGTTTGATCTTCCCCTGTTGTTCCATAAAGTCTCGATGAAGAGATTATTGGTAAAAGTATTTCAGTAGGATGAATGGCTTAGTATAAGTCAATTTTTAGTGAACTCATGCCCTATGCCTGCCAGGTCCATTTAGGAATGAATGGTTGGTAAATTTATATCTATTGTAATAATCACAACCGTTGTTATTAAAAATTAAGTCATAAAAATAAATGGATTAATAAATTATGTGTAGTGACATTGTTGGGATTTATTTTGTGATATTTAAATAAATCATGATCTTAAAATGTGATAAAAATGAATTGCTAATGTGGCTCATCGTGATAAGCCAAAGACTCACTGTGATGGCTCATCGTGATAAGAAGGACTTTGTCGCAATGAGGATCGCGAGGTAGAACCCTATTTTAAGGGTGTTAGCCTCCAAATTCTTTTCCAAAAAAGAGGTCTTCTCCTAAAAATACCCTAAAACTATTCTTTTTTTAAGTTAATATGGCCAGAGGGCCTTTTTATTTAAATCAAATAAGAGAGTTCGACAAAAAAAAGCCTGGTCCAACTGAGACCCGGCCCAAGGAAATAAGTCTAGCTATGAAGTAAAAACAAACTAATGAAAAAACAAAATGAAAACTCAGAATATCTTAGAAACGAAAGCGTCTGGAGACTCAGTTCAATCATTTCTATCTTTTTTGTTCTTGGTCGCAATTGTTGCCATTATTTCTGACCTGTGTCATGGCGTTCTTCTCATCTCTACCATAAGAGCTTCATCTTTTTCTTCTTCTATTCTTTTCAATTTCTCAGCTGTCAATTTTCTTCTTCTTTTGTTGTGTTTTTATCTGTGGGCTTTGATTTCCTCTTCATGAGTTCTGTGAGTTTTGATAACCCTTTTCTCTTCTCTTCTAGCCCTTACTTGCTTGATTGGTATCCTTGATTTCTCCATTTCCTTATTTCTTGTCCTTACATCTTGTTCGAGTCCACTGGGATGTCTATGTGTCTTCTGCTTCAGGTAAACATGCTTGACACCCTTTTTTTTAGCTTAAAACTTATGACGTAGGTTTTGTTTATTAAGGTAGATGCTTCTGTGAAGTGTGTGTTCCCCTTGTTTTGTGTTGCTTGTATTGTTGTTTCTTTACTGCTGCTGGTGTTGTTTGTTGTTTTGTCCTTCAATTGTACTATAGGGGATTGATCTTCTTTGCCTTGATTTTGAGTGCTGGTAGTTGAGACTTTTCAGTGTTGATGAGTCTCCTCTCTTGAGATGGCATTTGTTGAAAGTTTTGAAAGATTTTTTTGGTGTCTGATTGGTAGGCAATATTATATAGGTAATCAGCGACTGCATTTCCTTCTCTGAATATGTGTTGAATCTTTGTGCTTATCTTATCATGATCTTTCTCATGCTTTCCACCACTTCCACTAGTTCTCATGGGATTTTCTAGACCTCTAGGATTATGTTTCTGATAGCTAGTGAGTCTGTTTCGATTGTCACATCCTTCAAGCTTTGGTTTTCACACTACTTAAGAACTTTCCAGATAGCCCAAGCTTCTGCCACCATATTGGTTGTCTCTCCAATTTGTTCTACTTAAGCATATAATAGGTCCTCTTTATCATCCCTCAAGTAGAAACCCTATGAACTAGGTCCATGATTACCTTGACTTGCTCGATCTGTATTGAAAATTAGTTTTCTCCTTTCTGGTAGATCCCATCTGACAATGCAACAGTGAATTTTGGGCTTATACCTGCTTAAAGATTGAATTGTTACTGGCCAATCAGATGGTCTATCTCTGATCCAAGGGTATAAAACCTTGAATCTTTGTTGTATGATTTGTAGCACCTGTTGTATCATTCTACTGATTGAGGTGTCTTTACCATATCTTATCCCATTTCTTCTCTTCCATAAGATCCATGTTATAATTTGTGGGATTGCTTGGAGTAAGGCCTGTAGTTTAGGGTTTGTGTTATTAGTCCACCAACTACTGATGGTGTGTTGCAGTTGCATTCCTTCAATATTTATCCCAGCACAAGCAGTAAAATTTCTCCATAGCTGTGAGGCTATTGGAGAAGTTAGAAAAATATGAGTAATGGTCTCATAGTTGTGCTGGTCACAACACCAATAATTGGGATCCAGTTGTGCAATGTATGTTAGGTTATCAGCTGTAGGTATTCTCTTGTGTATCATTCTCCAAAAGAAAATACAGATCTTGGTACGCAGACCTTTTGCCCAAATCTGGCCATAGATCTCTAGTTTTTCTTTTTTCTTCCTCATCAATTCCCAAGTTGTTTTGACACTAAATGCCCTGTTATACTGCTCATCCACCAAGGCTTATCACTTTCTTTATTTGATATGTTTGGGCTAATGTTGTCAACAATATTGTTGACCATGTCTTCTAATAAGAGTTCCTATAACTTCTATTTATTACAATCTCCCCCATTGATGAATTGATTCATTTCTATCTCCTCCCATGGTCCTTGATTATCTTCTATGAAGTACAAAGCTCCTATCTTTGTCCAATTATCATACCAGAAATTAGTGTTGCCTAATTTGATCTGCCACCATATTTGATGCTCTACTTCCTGTCTCACTTGTATCATTTTTCTCCATGCAGGAGAGACTTCAGATCCATAAGCAATTATAGGGTGGTCTTTTTTGCAGTATTTATTGTTCATATATGAGCTCTAATAAGTCATCCCTTTTCTAAAATTCTGCCATTGTTTTGCAAATAGGGATTTTGACATCTCATGTAAGGATTTAAATCCTAAGCCCCCCTCTTCCTTAGGCAAACACATGGAGTCCCATGCTACCCAGTGTCTCCTTCTGTTGGTGTTTGTGTTTGCCCAAAAAACATCACAAAAATTTGTGAATACTTTCTATGACTCTCTTTTGGTGGTTCATGGCAGATTTAAATAAATAGGAATAGACTGAAGAACATGTTCTGTCAGTACAGCCCTTCCTCCTTATGATAAAAGTCTGTTTTGCCAGGACATAACTATTTTAATGATTTTCTTGACAAGTTCCTCATAGTACTCAATCTTTCTACTACCATAGAATAATGGGCATCCCAAGTATATAAAAGGAAAGGAACCCTATCTCATACCAGTTTTTCTCTTGATCATGTTGATTATGTTGTTTGGGACATTCTCATGGACATAGAAAGAGCTTTTATTGTTGTTGATGAGTTGTCCAGAGATGTCCTCACAATCTCTTAAAATCTTTATCATCTCTTTATGCAAGTAGTATCTGTAGATCCAAATAGAATAGTGTCATCTACATATGCCAAGTGGTTTATCTCTAGGCTCCATATAGGAAGGCCAAAACCCTTATATTCTGCGTCATTGTGTAACATATTGAGACTCCTAGAAAGTACTTCTGCTGTGATGATGAATAATGTTTGGGAGAGTGGATATCCCTGCTTTAGGCCTCTTGTTGAAGTGAAAAATCCATGTGCCTGTCCATTTATTAGTATGGAATACCAATTATTAGAGATCAGCCTCCACACCATATCCACCACAATCTCTGAGAACCCAAATTGTCTTAGTACTTTAGTCAAGAAAATCCATGATACTCTGTCATATGCTTTGGTCATGTTTAATTTCACCACCACATTATGCAACTTGTTTCTCTTGTTAATGTCTCTTATTATCGCTTGTGCAAGTAGTACATTCTCAGAGATGCTTCTGCCTTTAACAAAACGAGTTTGATTCTTGGAAATCAGGTCTAGAATAACTACTATCAATATGTCATGTAGGACCCTAGATATGATTTTGTTGGTCAAAGTGCTTAGACTAATAGGTCTGAGATGTGCAAAATTCCTCACTTCTTTTGTCCTAAGGATAAGCACCAAATTAGTATGAGTGATGAATTTTGGTAGTTCATATCCACAAAAGAATGCTCTACCATCATTAGTATATCTGTACCTATGATTTCCCAGCAAGTCTGAAAGAAGTGTCCTGAGAATCCATTTGGTCCACTAGTGCTCTCAACATTCAGCCCAAAAATAGCTCCTTTGACTTCTTTCTCAGTTAGCAACTCTGTTAGGATTTGATTCTATTCTTTTTTGATGGTAGGGAGGATATATTGTAGCATGTCATATCTCCTGGTTCCTGCAGTTTCAGTAAACTGGTCTTGAAATACCCTTATAGCTTGTTGACCTATCTCTTCTCCTGTGGTTATCCAATCCCCTTCTGTGTTGTAGATTCCTGAGATATTTGGTTTTCTTCTTCTCCCCTTACCATAAGAGTGGAATAACTTGGTATTTCAGTCTCCATCTTTGAACCAACCCATTCCTGCCTTTTGTTTCCAGTAGTCTTCCTCTATTTGTAGGTATCTCTTTAATTTTGATTCAGCTTTTTTCAGTTCTTCCTTGTTCTTCCCTGAGGGGTTTATCTCTAGTTGTCCCTCTTTGATCTTTATAATGTCTTCCAATGTGTATATTTTTAGAAAGATGTTGCCATATGCTTCTTTGCTCCACTTCCCAAGTGTTGCCTTAACTTTTTTCATCTTTGCATGAAAAACAGTGAATGGGTTTCCTGAAAAGTCTGCCACCAGCTTTCTTTTATTATGTCCATAAATTGATGCTGGGTGGTCCAAAAATTTAGGAATTTAAAGGGTTTAATTGGAGTTTCCACTTGTGAGTTGCACACCACATGTAGGGGTGAGTGGTCTGAACCTTGTTTGATGAGATGATGGACTTCACTAGAGGGTAGAAGGTCCATGTATGTCTTATTGCCAAATACTCTATCCAATCTTTTGAATTGGTATGCTTCCTCTATCCTACCATTCCACTAAGTGTATTTGCTCCCTATGAACTTGATCTCCTCCACCCCACAGTTATTGACACAGTAGGTAAAGTCAGCTATCTCTTCATGAGTGATAGGTAGTCCTCCCAGTTTTTCATTCTTTGATAGTATCACATTAAAGTCTCCTCCTATCAACCAAGGTGTAAGGATATTTGTACTCAGCTGTTCTATTAATTCCCAGAGTTCTAATCTTTCCAATCTACTATATCTAACATACACAGTTGTGATTATCACCTCTTGATTGAGATTGCTATCTGTGAACTTGATGGTCAGTTCCTGTCCTGCGTCTTATAATATGTGGCCTGCCCATTCTTCAACCCAAAAAATCCATTTTTTTCTAGAGGAGTTTACCATTTCTTTATGCATACCAAGATTTCTTCTGTATTCTTCTATATGTTGAGGTTGTTGGAATGGTTTCACTAAATCTATGAATGTGTAATTATGTCTTCTTTTAATTTCATTTAATCTGTCAAAAGAACTTTGGGTGTTGACTGATCTTATGTTCTAGAAAAGAAGTTTGTCAATCAATGATCACTGACTTTTGCTTTGCCTTGCTACTCCTTATTTCTACATGTAAAGGTATGATTGTGTTCACTTTGTTCTTCTTGTTCTCCAGTAACAACTATTGTTTATGTGTTGGGGATAGGTCTCCTTCAATTGCTATTTCCAAGATGTTTTGCTCCAAATTATCATCTTCATGTGTGTTCCTCATAGCTTCATTTGCTTTGTTATTTTGGTTTAGATATTCAATTATTGTTACAGCAGGAACTATTGCTAATTAGTCATTTTGTTTATCATCTTTGTTATTTTTTAGGCCTAGTGCTGTTGGAATGATGCTTTTATTATGAGGCTTTTAATTAGGATCGGGAGGGTCAGCGCCCTCTTCTAGTGGCACCATTCCTGTGTCACTTTTCTCCAATGTAGTATTTTCCTCTATGTTTTGGGAGCTTGTTATAGATTGTGTATGTGGTGATTACTGGGAATGTTGTTGGTGTGTTTCTGTCCCTTTTGGTTCTATTGCTAATTGTTTCCCAAAGCTCTCTTCTACCCATGTTTTGCATGAAGTATTTCCTGTTTTGTTGGCTGTGATATGGGTTGTTGTTGGTGTCGTGCTCTTCCCAGTGTTGTGATCCCTGATCCCATATCCATGAGTGTTATTGGGTTATCTGTTGATGTTGTCCTTTCTGGTATTTGGTTGTTTGTTGTTCTCCTCATCATCATGTTCTTCAAGAGTTGCAAATTTGTTGGGAGTAGCCTAACCAATGTCTACCTTTGTTAGCATGACTTTTGGTTTCCATGTGTTTTCTTCTCTTCTTCCTTTATAGTTCCTTTTGATGAAACTATTTTCTGCAATTGCTTGCCTGTCTTTAGTATTATTTCTGCAACCCCTTTGGGTCTTATTTCCTCTTTGGCTGTTATTTCTTTTTTAGTCGCATTATGTGCTTGTGGGGTGCTTGTGGGTCCTCTTTATCCTTTTACTCATATTTAGGCTATAATTTTGGGTGAAAGATGTAGCACTCCTTTTCGTTGTGCCCCTGCAGTTTGCATCCTTGGCAGTATTTGGGCACATAGTCATAATTGATGTCTATCCACTTTTCAATAATCTCCCCATAGTTCTTCTTCCTCATCCCAACATTGATTCATTTGGGAAATTCTCAGAGTAGATCCACCTTCACTTTTACCCTCACACAATTGGGCCTAGTTTGGTTTCTTACTGCCATGTCCACCTGAAGGGGTTTGCCTACTGCATTATCCATAGAAAAATAGCTTCTTTAATGAAATAATTTGGTGGTAGGTGGGGAATAGAGACCCATGCTATTGCAATTCTTATTTCTTCATCCAGGTCAAAAAGAAGATCCCACTTAAAGGTTCTTATTGGGTAGGACCAATTCTCATAGGTGATGTAGAATGCTGGTTTTGATAGTATATTCACGTAATCTTCCAACTGTGTTGCTCTTATCAAAACATCTCTATTGTGTAGAAGCCCTATGTTACATTCTCCTTTGAGCTTGCATTGCTTTGGGATTAGTCTTCTTAAGTCCTTGATATCTGGCCATTCATATGAGAATTTGCCTATAATTGTGTATTGTAGATTTTCTTTAACAATCATCTGCTCAACCTCTTCTTCTTCCCATACAATTATTGGCTCTCCATGTAGGTATATTAGTGGTTTCATGGGGATGGGCGATGTTGTAGGTTTTGGTAGGTTTGTGTTTGGTCCAATAGCTTAATTCATGGTTGTTTATGCTAGCGGGAAATGTTGTAGTGGTTGAGCAGCCTTTAATTTAGGCTGCCCAGTGATCGTGGTGGCCGTAGCTGACAAAAAAGCTTGGTTTGTAAAGGTTTAGGCCATCTAGGGTTTTCTCCTAGAAAGCATTTTTTTTATGTGTGCTTGATATTATTTTCATTCTAACCCTAGAAAAACAAGAAAAAGAAAGAAAAGCTCTCAGAAAAGGCTTGAATTCTCCCCCTCCTCGTGTTGATTCTTCCCATGGACTTTCTAGAATGAGAACAATAAGCAAGTTGCAAGCATCTAAGCAACAACTTGGCATTTGAGTATGTTATAGTTTAAATAGTAGTAAAGACTTTGATTAGTAAGCATGAAGTTTTGTATAGAGATTGACAGAGATACCATGGTTAGGCCTTTAGGCCCAGAGTCTGGATGGAAATGGCTGGATTTCGTTAAAGAATTTTAAACATATGAATAGTTAAGTCATTCTTGTGAATTCTTGTGGAAAGAGATGAGTTAGAATGTAATGATTTTGGGGCTTAGATTATTGTGCATAATGCAACGGTAGGAACCAAATTGATGAGAGAACTAGATTGTGAAGTGATCAATTTCTAAAGAAAATCTTGAATTAATTATGGTTAAAATTGATAACCTATGTGAACTTATTGTTGTCCTGTTATGTTGACTTGTGATTGTTTAATGGATTGACCTAATAGTTGCACTCCCCAAATTATGGGGTAAAATTATATCCTAATTAGAATAACCTTAACGAAAAGACTTGGTAAATATGAGAACTTGGTCGGCAATAAAAGATAAGATAAATTTTGATTGTATGGACTGTAAGTTGGACTTGATTCAATACATATTTGTGGTGAAATTATTGACTTATGATTAGTCTTTGGACATGTTTGAAATATGTGTATTTTTTATGTTATGCTTGAATGAATGAGCTAGATAGACATTGTTGATGAATGAACTGAGATGAATAAGTGTAAGTGTGACTTTAAGTGCACTATGTTTATCATGAGGGATAGGTCTGAGAATCATAGATGTATTGATATTGTCATTTATTTTGGGATTGGGTATCATGCGTACATGTTGATATTATTATCATTATAGGAATGGATACCACACTGGTATAGGTTGACATAGTCACCTATTAATGAGATTGGGTACCATGTCGGTATGGATTTATATTACACTGATGAAAAATTATTTTGGCAGGTATATGGATCCTTGTGTGTCCCCTATAGGTCATGGCTAGTGAACAGAAATAAGATGCTTAGCATGTGTATAGACTCTTGTATTTATCATTGTATTCATTATTGCTTGTTTCATGGTCAGTCATAGTGAGATGGTATTGTGGTTATAAATAGGACTTGTGGTGCAACTCGGTACTAGTTTCACTAATAAGAGATGGGTGGACTTAGGTTCCACGTGTTGTGAATATTGGAAGTGAATTCTTTTAAATACTTGTAGGGGTATTCATTGAGTTATGTGTACTTGATATTAGTGTTGTTGACTTGAACTAAATAAAGTGTGTGGGTTGATACATATTAATGTATGTCATATCGTATTGGGCTAAGTAGATGGTTAGTGGTAACGGTATTGTGTGTACTTGTATGAAATTATTATTATATCTCTGAATAATTTATGAGCTGAGTCTGAAAAGGGTTGTTTTAGTCTAAGTATGGTGTTTGCTGGGAGAACTTGGGATGTGGATAAGCCTACTAATACTTTATGAATAATTCTAAATTATTAAGTAATCTTAGGTGTGGACGTCGAAGGAGAATATGTGAAATAGAAAAGATCGTGTTGATGTGCTATAACATTTGAGATAGTTAAGGAAGCTAGCTAGAATATGAGAATGTAGTTCCTTGGGTTTTGTAGTGGAGTAACTCTGAGATACTTTGTGTGAATAATTTTAGGGATAATCTTGTTAAATATTAATGTGAAAGTTATCTGTTATATGTTGATTTCTATGCATAATTTATGTGATTTAATCTCAGTCAGCTGATAATACCTACCAGTATGTGTGGTTGTACTAATGCTACTCTTGCTATGCCTTTTTTTATTTGGATATGCGACAGGTTGATTGAAGTTTTATTGCATGGTGTGAAGTGTCTTTATCATCAGCTTCCTGGTCTTCTACTTCTCGGAAATAAAAGTTGTATCTTTATATTATCATGCCCTTCTTAGAAGCTCTTGTACAAATTTAGACCAGATTTTGGGTAATGATTGTATTTTCAGTATTGAAAATGTCTAGTGTGTATTTTATGTTTTGATAAGTTATAAGTGGAAATATTTTGATTATTGTTGATATTAATATCGTTGAAATTCTTTTAAACGACTTGCACATGCTTATGATTGGGTTGTACAGGGTTCTCTTATCTAGATAGATTAGAGTAAGTTCCTCCACGGTCCTATCGTAGTTTGGGTCGTGACACATTTTAAGTCTTTTAAATTCTTTTATGAGTTCTTTTAAAATCTTAAGCTCATTTACTCTTATAAAACTAATTATGTTTCTTTGTTTATCTTTGATTTTTTATTCGTTTGGGGTAGTTAATATTTTTCTTTCAAAGCATGCTATTTTTCTATTGTAATAAAATATAATTTTCACTTGTGAAAATTGATTTGAGTAATTAACATTATTTAATTAGTTAGCTCTCTTAATCAAATCTTTCTTTACTTTACTATTTTAAATTTTCTCCTCTCGCTTACCTAGAATTACTAACTTTTGCATGATTAATCACCCAATTATTTAGACGTGTATTAACTAATTAATAATGAAGTTTGCATGTATAGTTTCATTTATTTGCTTACTTTTTTGTACTAATAAATAAGTGAGCATGTTTAACTATTTTACTTTCTAGATTTGCATTAATTAATTAACAATCAAATTTACGCTTATTTTTCTTAACTTTCTTAATAAATAATTTTGCATGCTTAATCACTTAGTCAATTTTGGTTTAATAAAATCTATTCTATTTTCACTATCACTAATTCTCCCACATAACAAATGAATTCGGCAGGGTCCTACATTTGTAAATCTCAAAAGGTGCTTAACACCTTCCTTTTGAGGTAACTTGAACCCTTACCTGATTTCTGATTTGCGTAGACTAAAATAAAATTATTTGCATAATTGGTTAGAATGGTTCTCTAACGCACCTTAATTCATTAGGTGGTGAATCTTCACCCTTTTCTATCCTAAAAAGAGTTATCACATTGATGGCCCATCTTTCGCGAGAAAAATAAAGCATGACAGTATAGGGACTCTGCTAGGGATACTTAAATTGTAACCATTATGGATTCATGTTCATGTGGGATGTCATGTGTTTCTTGTGTTTTGATTCTTTTTATTTTTCTTTTCGTTCTTCTTTTTGTTTGTTTATAAATATTCTTCCATATTCAAATTTTGCTTTTAAATTTACTTGTTTATATTGATTATGTTCTTTTTTGCTTTTCTTGTTTCCTTAATTAATAGTATTTTTCATGATAGATTCTTTCTTTGTTTTATCCTGTGTTACCTTAATTTATACTGATATGATTTTTTATGGTCACCTTTTTCCATTCTATTTTCCATAATTTATTAAATACCTTTTATGTTTATATATTTTATTTTAATTAATTAACTGTCTTCCATGCGTAGATGTCTTGTTATTTGCTTTTAAAATTAGTTAATTACCGTCATGTCTATATATTTTCCTAAGTAATTTAAACCCTTTTTGTAATGACCTATTATTATGTCATTACCCTGAATTAAGGCATACATACCCGGCTAGAAAAGTTCCTAGGTGAGAATTGAAAATCTCGGGCTAGGGTGAGCTCAAATTAAAATATAGTGTTCTGTGTCTTAGGTGCATTTAGAACTTTGTATGTCACCGTATGGTAATGTGGTGTCTATTATTGGATAGTCAACTACCGTAGGGTCCCGTAGAAAGTTTTGGGATGAGAATTGGAGTCATAGAACTCCAGATATGATAGTTGTTATGTTGGAAATAATTCGTGGTATCTATGAAATAAGGTGTGTTGCAAAATAGGGGTCTGAGAGCTTTGGTTTCATAATAGTGGGGAACCTTTGGTTGCATAAAGGTGAAACTTTTAGGCTTAAAAATTGTGGAAAGGCTATTAACTTGGTTAGAAACCTTAAATATTGATCCTATGATGGAATATAGGACTAATTTATGACTTATTAAACCCTTGGGGAATGCTAGAAACCTTGGGTAACGGGTAGAATGGTTGGATTTGATTCTCAAGGCCTAAAATGAAGGTTAATTGGCTAATTACTCTTATATATTATTATTTCTAGACCTTGTGCATTCTGAAGAGGTAAGAAAGGACAAGGCAGTGGTGAACAAGCTTGCGGGTGTTATATCTTCACTCGAGGTAGGTTATGGTTTGAATTGAAGTTAGGACTCACTTTATTGCATGTTTGTAGTAAAATTATATGATATGTGATTGGTTTACATACATGATTGTATTATGCATGCTTTTCCCTTCATGCTTCTATTAATAGGCTAAATGAACAGGAAGTGATGAGTAAGTTGAAAGGGCTAAGTAAGAATAGTGACTTGGGCACTGAATTTTTGTAAGAATATGGGTCTGAGAACTCAGTTATCCAGATATTGTTATGGATACATTGATATAGAGCGGATACCTCGCCGGTATGATATATGGACAATCTATGGTCCCCTGCAGATCATAGCTAATTGGCATCCATAAGACCCATAACATGTGTGTGCACCTTTTGCTTGTTTAGTATCATGATATTTCCTCTATGAATTATGAACTTGACTTATTTTCTGTTGAATTTGACTTGAAAGATTATCTGTTGATACCTTATATGCTAAGTGTTAGATTCCTATTATTGGTTATATATTTTGCTATTCGCATGTTATATTGTTGGGTCGGCCTATGATACCTACCAGTACATAGTGTATTGTATTGATACTACCCTGTGCTTTGCTTTTGTTGAGTGCAGACCGTGTCTCACTGGCACCCATAGTGTGCAATGATCAACCTTTGACACTACTTCTGGCTTTTTCGACTTGTTCGGACAATGCTCTGAACTTTTTCAAATTCCAATATTCTTTAAGCTGCTCATGAAGATGAGGTAGAAGCCAAGATTCACACTTTTTACTATCCCGAACCATTGTCGTAGCCTGGCACCGACCTTCCTCTCAAAAGTAGTGGAAATGATCTTATTGTACTTCCGCTTCCAAGTACATATTGTCTGTGTTGACACACAATTTTTACCCGCCACATTACGAATTAATTCAGAGCTTTTTAAATTTTAAACAATTTTTGAAATAATTGTTTTGGCAAAAAGGGGATAAAATATTTTTAAAACAACTTTCCCAATGGTTTCAAGTAATGATTATATACTTTTCATATTCAATATGTGAAATTTAATGGAATTTGTTTAAAAGAATTATTTTTAAAATTGATTTCATAAGAAAATTCCTTATAAAAGGCTAAGCCTGTAATTTTCTCCAAAATTTGTTTAAATAAGAATTAGTTGAAAATTAGTCTTATAATTAATTGAAAAATTGATTATGTTTCAAACATAATAATTATTTCTACATTGTTTAATTTATTGAAGCTCTCAATTAATTATTAATCTGTTCACCCTTAAACCCTTTATTTCAATTATAGCCAATTCCTACTCAATTCTACCTATTCCTATTCAATTTGGCTATGCTTTTAATTTAAAATGGCCACATTTTGCAAACTGTGGCCAAATCCTAAATGCCCCTTACAACTCCTCCTAATTCTTCAGCTATTTGGGCCAACAAATGCCTGACTCGGCTTGCCCAATCCCTTTGTTAGCCGCCCAGCCCAACCTTAAACCCCTAAACCCGCTCTGACCCGGCCCATTAACCCCTATATCCGCCCAACTCTCACTCTTTCTCTTCTTTCTCTTTCTCAGCTCACTAAACGCACCCTACTCTCTCTTCTTCTTCGTTTTCCCTTCTCTGCAAACCCTAGCCGCCCTCTCTCTCCTTTTGGGCGGCCATGGATCCATGAAGCTGGGGCCGTGCCATCAACCTTGCACCAAATGGTGAAGTTCTTTTGGAAAGGGAACAAAGTGGTAATCCATGGAGAGGGAAGCCATCTAAGTCGCCCTAACGGTTGCATTCCCATGATCGAAGAGGTCCCAAGAGGGAGTGACTTCTACACAGTAGAAATTCTGAATGCCACAGAAGAGGACCTGACTCCTCAAACCCCTATGCCTCCAATTTACAAGATGCTTGCGACCACAATGCTGAGGTGTGGCTATGAGCCGGGCCTCAGGGCTAGGTAAGAACTCTGATTGTCGGATTGAACCTTTGAGTATTCCTGGACAGCTGGGCAAGCACGGATTGGTGTATGCGATCCGAGAAGATGAGATCAGCAATAAAGAAAAGAAGCGTTCAGAACTGCCCAAGCCGCTTCCTTACCTGTACCAGTCGTTTTCGGTTCATATTAGCCCTTCAAGCGATGGGTTAGAGGACGGGATCGGGAGGTTGTTCAAAGAATGTGATGCTGTGATGGAAGAAGCTCCCAAAAGCAATCACAATCAGAAACCTCGATCCTAGCGAGAAGTTACAAAATTGGACCGCAACTCCCCTTGTGACTTTCCGTCTGGCTGGTAATAATAAGACAAAACCTTCCACTGTCATGTCATGTCCAGAGTTTGACAAACAGCCCGAGTCGGATGACAATGGTTTTGAAGAGTATGATGAGAAATTGACAATAGAATTAAAGGATTTTGAGAATCAAAAAAAGCCTAACCTGGAAGAAACCGAGATGGTCAATCTAGGGGGCGACCGAGAGGTCAAAGAGACTAGAATCAGTGTTCATTTGACAGAAGCATATAAAAGAGAACTCATTCAGTTACTCCGAGAGAACATCAACATATTTGCTTGGGACTACAGTGATATGCCAGGACTAAGCACAAATATAGTCTCCCACAAGCTACCTATCAATCTAGGGTTTGAGCTGATCAAGCAGAAAATTCAAAAGTTCAATCCAAATTTAAGCTTGAGAATCAAGGAAGAGGTGACCAAACAAATTCAGTTCGGAGTTGTAGAAGTCAGAAAGTATCAGACTTGGTTAGCCAACATCGTCCCAGTCCCTAAGAAAGATAGGAAGATCAGAATTTGTGTCGATTATTGAGACCTGAACAGGGCCAGTCCTAAATATAACTTTCCATTACCCAACATCCACATCCTTATCGACAACTGCACGAAGCACGAGATGCAGTCGTTCGTGGATTGCTTCTCCGGTTACCATCAGATCTTAATGGATGAAGGAGATGCAGAGAAAATAACCTTTATCACACCATGGGGTATCTACCTATATCGAGTGATGCTGTTTGGTCTCAAGAATGTCGGTGCTACCTACATGCGCTCAGCCATGACGACCATTTTTCATGACATAATTCACAAGGAGATTGAGGTGTACGTGGATGATGTGATCATCAAATCCCGCAAGGGTGCGGATCACTTAACTCATCTAAGAAGGTTCTTTGATCGACTGAGAAAATACAACTTGAAGCTAAATCCCACTAAGTGTGCTTTTGGAGTACCCGCTGGTAAACCGTTGGGATTTATAGTTAGCAGAAGGGGCATTGAACTAGTCTCTTCAAAAATCAAGGCAATTCAGGAGTTGCCTCCCCCGAAGACCAAGAAAGAGGTTATGAGTTTCCTGGGAAGGTTGAATTATATTAGCCAGTTCATAGCCCCCAATCAACGGTCATCTGTGAGCCTATTTTCAAGCTATTAAAGAAAAATGCGCCGACTAGCTGGACCAAGGAATGCCAGCAAGCTTTTTATCACATCAAAGACTATTTGTCTAGTCCGCCGATATTGGTGCCCCCGAGGGAAGGAAGCCCATTGTTTCTATATCAGTTGGTTTCAGAAAATGCCTTTGGATGTGTCTTGGGACAGCATGATGAAACGGGAAAGAAAGAATGAGCAATTTATTATCTGCGTAAGAAGTTCACTCCATGTGAGGCTCGTTACACTTTGCTAGAAAAGACTTCCTGTGCTTTGACTTGGGTCGCCCAGAAGTTGAGGCACTATCTATCATCCTATATGACGTATCTCATTTCCAGAATGGATCCCTTGAAGTACATATTCCAAAAGTCCATGCCTATGGGGAAATTGGCCAAATGGCAGATGTTGCTATGTGAATTCGACATCATATATGTGACCCAAAAAGCAATCAAGGGATAGGCCCTAGCAGATCATCTAGTGGAAAACCCAATGGATGAAGATTATGAGCCACTCCGTACTTACTTCCCTGATGAAGATATCTTGTTCGTAGGAGAGGACATTGTTGAGTTATACCCAGGTTGGAGATTGTTCTTCGATGGAGCAGTCAACTTTAAAGGTTCAGGCATTAGAGAAGTCTTGGTATCAGAAACTGGGCAGCACTACCCGGTGACAGCCAAACTCCATTTCCCGTGCACTAATAACATGGATGAATACGAAGCTTGCATTCTCGGTATCCAGTTGGCTATTGATATGAATGTCTGAAAACTCTTGGTCATCGGTGACTCTGATTTACTGATTCGCCAAGTTCAAGGTAAGTGGGCTGTAAAGAACCCCAAGATCATGTCGTACGTGAAGATGGTCCAAAACTTGTGCAAGAAATTCAGGAAGATTAAGTTCAAGCATACTCTGAGGATTCAGAAAGAGTTTGCCGATGCCTTGGCACTATCCTCCATGATTCAGCACCCTAATCAGAATTACATTGATCCGTTGGTGATAGGTCTCAAAGAACAACCTGCGCATTATGCGCAAGTTGAAGCAAAGACGGACGGAAAACCATAGTACCATGATATCAAGAGGTATCTAAAAGCTGGAGTCTATCCCGAAGACGCGACCGCCAACCAAAAGAAAACCATTCGCCGAATGGCCGACAACTTTTTCCTAAACGGAGAAATCCTGTATAGGAGGACTTCGGACATTGGATTCTTAAGATGCGTTGACTCAATTGAAGCCACCAGGCTGTTGGAAGAGGTACACGCTGGGGTGTGCAGTCCCCACATGAATGGGTTCACCTTAGCCAAGAATATCTTGCGAACTGGATATTTTTGGATGACCATGGAAAACGATTGTAGCAAGTTCATGCAGAAATGTCACAAGTGCCAGATCCACGAGGATTTGATTCGAGTACCACCCAGTGAGCTTCATGCTATGAGCGTACCTTGGCCTTTTGTAGCCTGGGGCATGGATTTCATTGGTCCCGTCGAGCCGTCTGCCTCGAATGGGCACAGATTCATTTTGGTAGCCAATGATTACTTCACTAAGTGGGTGGAAGCTGCTTTTTATAAGTCCGTAACCAAGAAGGTTGTAGCTGATTTTCTTAAAAACAACCTAATCTGTCGAATCGGAATCCTTGAGTCAATTATCCCTGACAATGCAGCTAACTTGAACAGTCACCTGATGAAAGAAATGTGTGAACAATTCAAGATCACTCACCGTAATTCGAACGCATACCGGCCACAAATGAACAGAGCTGTAGTAGCTGCCAACAAGAATATCAAGAAGATATTGAGAAAAATGATCGACAATCATCGGTCTTGGCATGAAATGTAGGCTTTGTTGGGATACTGGACGACCATCAGAACTTTGACCGGGGCGACCCCTTATGTGTTAGTGTATGGATCGGAAGTAGTGATACCTGCAGAAGTCGAAATACCATCTCTGAGAATTATCCAAGAAGCCAGACTAAGCAATGAAGAATGGGTTTGCACCTATCACGAGTAGCTTATATTGATTGATGAGAAAAGGATGAGTGCCTTATGCCATGGCCAATTGTACCAGCAAAGAATAATTCGTGCATTTCAACAAAAGAGTGAGAGCTCGCATGTTCGCCATAGGACAACTGGTTCTTAAGCGCATTTTTCCCCACCAAGACGAATACAAAGGAAAGTTTGCACCCAACTGGTAAGGGCCATATGTCATCCAGAAAGTGTTATCCGGAGGAGCTCTAATCCTGTCTGAGATGGATGGACAAGTCTGGCCCTAACCGATAAATTCAGATGTTGTGAAGAGATACTATGCTTAGGGATAAGTTGCCTCTATCTTTTCCTTGTAATCGTATTTCCTGAATGTAAGCATTTTGATGCCTTGTAATAGCTTAGAAAATCCCCTATTCTCTTTGTACGAACTACGTTTGACCTGAATTCTCAAGAATGAGATATGTAAGCGGCCTGTGTCGGCTTCGGTCAACCCCTTAGGAAGATTTATCTTTCCCCTCCCTTATCCTGAACTACATTTGACCTGAATTCTCAAAAATGAGATACGTAAGCGGCCTGTGTCGGCCTCGGTCACCCCTTTGTTTATTTCCATCATTCTCCCACTTCGAGTGTGGGAACTACGTTTGACCTGATTCCTGCCTCAACGGGATACGAAGGCGCCACAACGGTTCGGTCATATCACCCCAGGAAAAGGAAACTGGGGCAGAATTTTTGAGAAAGGAATCTCAAAAATTCAGAAGATTCAGGATATCGTCAACAAAATAAGAGAATTCTTGTAGGTACAAAATGCCACAAGTAGTTCAGCCGTGTCGCTCAGGAAATGAAAACTGGGGCAGAATTTTTGAGAAAAGGATCTCAAAAATTTAGGAAGCGAAGAACATTAAACTCCAAAGAAATTCCCAGCAAGAGTATGAATTATGTCAAGAAGCAGCCAAAGCAAAACCGAGAAAGAATCTCGCAATCCCCATAAAGTCTAAAGTCTTTTGCCCACGGAATGAGATTCGTTGTGAAACCTTCGACTGGGGCAGAAATTTTGAGGAAGACCTCAAAATTTCCGCCAAGCTTCACTTAAAAGTTCAGCATTAAACTCCGAAAGATTCCCCTACACCAAAAGATCAGAGTCTACTCCAATCTCCTATCGTTATAGATTTCTCAAAAATCATTCCCGAGTTCCCCAACTAAAATGACGAAGGATCTCCATAGCCTGCAGGCAGTACGAGTAAAGGAAGTTTGTTGGACTAGCACATGGCATGACAGGCAGAGACATTTCCAAAATATCTTATTTCTAAACCTTTGTTTTTCTAAAAGGACTTGTTCAAAAAAAAATCTATTTGCTAAAGGCTAGTTTTAATGTGATTTTGTCTTATGTCTACCGTGGTCCGGAGAGAGTCAAAGGTGACAAGCACCAGAGGATGGAAAAGCGTACGGAGAAGACAGAACCAGGAGCAAGAAGATCAAAGGAGGTTAACACAAACCAGTTCGACAAAACTAACAATTTTTCTGTGGATGCAGGTTATTCTCAAAATTACATTAGGAAATATTCTCAAAGAAGCGCACCGAGATCAGATACTTTAAGACTTGTCCCCAAAAGGGATCAGGACATTCTGGTCTGCTTCAAATTAGGACAACAAGAGAGCGATGGTACTCCTCACCAATTCCCGGCAAAATAGGGATCACCCCGGACAGACAATGTTCAAAAAAAGGTACTTATGGTTGTCCCCGGAAGTGGGCACGACCATTTCGCTCACACTTTTAATGAAAGTTGTTTTGATTAACGTTGTAATTTAAAAATCCTTTAAATTTTAACTGTAGTCGCAAATAAAAGTGACATTATATCTACTAACCATTCTCTTTGAGCGCAGGTACCCATGAGGGATGCGACATGAACACCAAAGGTGATGTTTTCTACAACTCCCTTATGGGACATGTCATCATACACAACTACATTGCGCTTTTGTATTAATATTGTATCGTGACATATTACATCATAACATATCGCATCGCATCATATTATATTGTGTTGCATCGCATTGTATAGAATCTTATCGCAGGGTCATTCCTGTCTGCATGTCGAGAGGGCCATTCATTCATATTTGCATGTCGAGAGGGCCATTCATTCATATTTGCATGTCAAGAAGACCATGCCGAGAGGGCCATTCATTCATATTTGCATGATAAGAAGACCATACCGAGAGGTCCATTCATTCATATTTGCATGCCGAGAGGGCCATGTCAAGAAGACCATGCCAAGAGGGCCATTCATTCATATTTGCATGTCAAGAAGACCATGCCGAGAGGGCCATTCATTCATATTTGCATGCCGAGAGGGCCATGTCAAGAAGACCATGCAAAGAGGGCCATTCATTCATATTTGCATGTCAAGAAGACCATGCCAAGAGGGCCATTCATTCATATTTGCATGTCAAGAGGACCATGCCAAGAGGGCCATGTCAAGAGGACCATGTCAAGAGGACCATGTCAAGAGGGTCATTCATTCATATTTGCATGCCGAGAGGGCCATGTCAAGAAGACCATGCCAAGAGGGACATTCATTCATATTTTCATGTTAAGAAAACCATACCAAGAGGGCCATTCATTCATATTTTCATGTCAAGAGGACCATGCCAAGAGGGCCATGTCAAGAGGACCATGCCAAGAGGGCCATCCATTCATATTTTCATGCCGAGAGGGCCATGTCAAGAGGACCATGCCAAGAGGGACATTCATGTTTACATCATCATGTATCACAGATGCACATCCTCTACAAAGATTATGTCCCTCTGCCAATTGGCTCCAAAGAGGATGACATTCATATGCATCCCTAAGTCGCACTAGCTACGCAGGATCAGCCTCAACATATTTATATCCAGAATCACGTGGGATGGAAGTGTCTAATGTCGAGGATATCATTACCATTGTCATCATTATTATATCAGATCAAGCATACATCATGTTCATATATGAAATTACGTGAGGCGAAAGAGTCTGACGTTGAAGATTATCATTTATTATGACAAATCCGGCACCCAACATATTTATGTCCCATGTTGCGTCAGGCAAAAGAGTCTAACGTCAAGGATTTTATACATAAGCAATCCTATCCGATGGCCAAGAAGGCTATCATGTTTGATTGGCATGGAAACCGCCATTCCCAAAAACCAAACACAGGAAAAAACGTCAGCTTCCGCAAGAAAACAACATATAAAGGAAAATGAGGTATGAAGCTATCTCTCCTAGTCAAAATTCTGTTACTACTAACCACTTGGTTTCAAAATATTGTCGAGAGCATCTGAGAAGGATAAAATTCTCAAAACAAAACCACAGGTGCGGACTACACCAAAAAGGATGCATCGCAACATGGAACTTTTTCTTAGCAGCAACTCATGACACAGTCCGAAGAGGGACGTCAAACTTTTTAGATGCGAACTAAGGAACAATGCACCACCACTATCAAACCACACCCCTATCAAAAGGCATGTGGGTATTTCTTATCTTTGGGTCTTAGTTTCGCACTCGGAGTACTTTCTAAATTTGCACCAGATGCAATATCCCTTCTTTTTCAAAATCTGGGTGGCAACACACCTCGATCTTTGGGAATTATGGCCATGTAGCTCTTATTTATGAATGTGAGAGCCTCACATTTGTAATAAGGATAAACTACAAACCTCTTTTCCGTAACTCAATTGCTTGTCACTCATCCCAAACCGAAGGACGTCTTATAATAAAGATTACCTTCTTCCCTCGATCGAGTCAAACTACAAGCAACCTTATTCTTAAGTCTTTGGATATGTAGGCGGGCTCTATGTTGAAAACTTGGCTGCATTCAAAATTCACTGAATCTTTCCACTCCCCAGCTCTCCAGTCTCCCCATACTCCAAAATCGGAAAAGTTTGGAATTCTTTGAAAATCATGCATAAAATAAAGCGTCGTGAACTACAAGTAGCCTGAATTCTCATATAACCTGAGATATGTAGGAAACTCAATATCAGAGTTCGGCCATAATTTCTTAAAATTTGTGCTAAAACCAACCACCTTCTGAGGATGGACTTGTGGTCGGACAAAAATTGGGAACGTCAAATCCCTTTGCCCGGGGTTCATTGCACTCACTCTACCCAAAGGGAGGGGAAGTTGTTGACACCCAATTTTTACCCACCATATTATGAATTAATTCAGAGTTTTTTAAATTTTAAACAATATTTGAAATAATTGTTTTGGCAAAAAGGGGATAAAATATTTTCAAAACATATTTCCCAATGGTTTCAAGTAATGATTATATACTTTTCATATTCAATATGTGAAAATGTAAGTTGCTTAAAAGAATTATTTTTAAAATTGATTTCATAAGAAAATTCCTTGTAAAAGGCTAAACCTGTAATTTTATCCAAAATTAGTTTAAATAAGAATTCATTGAAAATTAGTCTCATAATTAATTGAAAAATTGATTATGTTTCAAACATAATAATTATTTCTAAATTGTTTTAATTCATTAAAGCTCTCAATTAATTATTAATCTGTTCACCCTTAAACCCTTTATTTCAATTATAGCCAATTCCTACTCAATTCTACCTATTCCTATTCAATTATGGCTATGCTTTTAATTTAAAATGTACACATTTTGCAAAATATGGCCAAATTCTAAATGCCACTTACAACTCCTCCTAATTCTTCAGCTATTTGGACCAGCAAACGCCTGACCCGGCTAGCCCAATCCCTTGGTCAGCCACCCCAGCCCAACCTTAAACCCCTAAACCCGCTCTGACTTGGCCCATTAACCCCTATATCCGCCAACTCTCACTCTTTCTCTTCTTTCTCTTTCTCAGCTCACCAAACGCACCCTACTCTCTCTTTTTCTTCATATGCCCTTCTCTGCAAACCCTATCCGCCATCTCTCTCCTCATCCTTTCTCTCTCACGCATCATTGTACAAATAAATGCACTTTGTACAACACCTCAGCACCCCAGTACTGTCCTTCACCTCTTTGTCGTCCTCAAAATGACAAACCCTTCACCCCGTTAAACTCGTTTGCTCCTCATAGCTTTCGAATCCTTCAACCCCCATTAAAATTTCCATTTTCCATCTCTTTTCTCCGTCAAGGGTGTGCTGGCAGGGTCTAGATGCTTCTAGAACCCACCAGGTATCACCCTTCTCCGCTCAATCAACAAAAACTTGTACAAATTCATACAAGTTGTTGCTGTGAGGGTTATCCAGCTGAGGCAATTTTGAATTTCCTAGAAATTCCCAAAGACCCTCTGTTAAACCCTTTCCCCCCTTCAATTTTCCCTATAACCCCCCCCCCTCAGCTGCATGATAAGCAAGCTGATCTTTGGGGAAAAATTAGTGGTTTTGGGGAATCATCTCCCTAACCTCACGCAACCAATTAGCTTTAGAAAGAAAAGGCACTAAAAAATTCATGTTCTAAAAAGGGTTGGGTCATACTCCGGTGGTGGCAAGCTTTTCCGGTGAGGTTCTAAGCTCGAGTTGCTGCCTTAAAAAAGGTAACCCCTTACCCTCTCCCTTTGACTATTTTCATTTTCATTTTGCTTCTATGATGTTTAAACTGTGATGAAATCTGGTTCTGGTCTTGTTTGTTAGCATTAAAATATGTGTTTAATGTTTGATTAATATTGTGATGATTTTGAGTAGATATCTTGTGTTATAAGTGTGGTGTTTCACTGTTTCTGTTGGACTATGTTAAAACAGTGAGTATGAGCATAAATTTGAGCCTAGATTGTTGTTAAATGATATTAAATCTGTCTAGATTTGTTCATAAAAATATTTGGTTTTGATCCTTATTTGTTCCCCAACCCCTCTTCATAATCATGTTCTTATTGTCTTACCAACTTTGCCTAAACTGATATTTCGTATATGTATTGATTAAGTGTTGATATGTTTTGCTCATGGCTGTTTGTGATGATTTTTAAACTTGTTTTCCCTTCCCCTTTATAAACCCCTTGATTTCATTAGCCTGTGTTTGACCTATATGATGATTAAATGCCAGAAAATTGAGTATGAATTTGTTGCTAGAATTTAACGCTGATTTTGTTCATGAAAAGCTTAGTCTTTCTCTTTGTTGAACTTGTTTTCTCCTCTTTACTATCCTAACTATGTATGAACTGTTAGCCTTACTCTCCTATACTTGGGGGTGATTCTTAGGTTAGTTTTAAACCTTGATTTCTATGGTTTAGTTGGTTCTTAAGTAAACTGTGTAGTATATATATATTTGAGTACATATTTTCATATTTGTTAATTGATTTGAGCATGTTTAACCCCTACCCTATTTACCCTTAGATTTGAACTTGCTTTTAAATTGTTTTTCTTCCTTTCCCTATTGTTTCTTGCTATGATGTATCAGTCTACATGTTTGAACTGTAAGTATCATTTAGGATGATGTTTGGGTCATCTTTGAGTCCTGATTTCTTCTCATAAGTTTGTTGGTTTGATTAAGTATAGCATGAGCACATGTTGCCTATTGGTTTGTCGATGAAAAATGTTCAAACCCCCTCCCTGCTTCCCTTTGTTTAATAGTAATCATGATTTTCTTCTTCCCTTTCCCTTTTCACTGTTTTGCTAATGCTGAAATGACTAAGTGATGCATATGAAATAGTAGGTTTTGTTGTTATCTTCTTATGTTTGAATTGGTATCTAGTAATGCTTGTAGAAAATTGTGACCTATTAAAGCTTCAAGACTGCTATGTTTCTTTGTTTTCTATATGAAGATGTTATAGGTTTTTAGACCTGTTCAACTCTCATCCCCTTTCCCTCATTTTTTATCTGTTACCCTGTTCCTTTCACCCCTTCTCTTGAAATGATTTTAGGATACTAGATGGTTGTTGTGTGATTAGAATTTGTTTAGGTCTAAGGTTTTAAGAATTTGAACTCCATGATTGTTGTATGTGTAAGTTCTGTCATGGAAGAGAACTAGAGGTGAGGCATGCCTCATTGTGACATGTTCCTCACCCCTGTAGGTTCCTCTGATTCATCTTCATCAAGATGACCACTTCCCTGTTTGCTTTACATGTTACCTGTATGGACCATGAGATGATTTCGGCCTATATCATGTTAATAGCTCTCTCACATACCCCTCATTTGTGCTCTTGAGTGATTACCTATTAGTTATACTAGTAATCAGTGTTAAATACTTGTCCATCCTGCTTGATTTGTCTGTGATTAAGGTGATTTCTAAATTAGGTTCTTTAACTAGTCTTTTTGCTTAAATTATCTGGAATCTGCCCTCTATGTTTAAATTTAAGTGTTGAAAGTGACTAGATATGATCAAAAGTGCTGAATATGTGCCTTATGCCTATGTGATACCATTTTTGTGCATCTGAGTATATATGTTTTGCTTGAACCAATCCCTCCCCCCTTATGATTTCTGGAGAATAAGTAGCCTCTATAAGTGTTTGAAAATGCCTAAGTCTTATAAAGTATATGTCTTAATGATAAAATTAGTGATTCTATTGTATAAGTGTCCCTATTTCATGTGCTTAATTTGGTATAAAAATTTGTGTATATTTCTCTTAAGTGTGAAATCTACATTGTTTAAATCACTGTTTTTGCTTAATCTGGTTAAAATATATACTAATCTTTATTTATTTTACTTTTTTTTCTATGTGCGAAATCTGATGGAGTCCAATTGGACTCCCAAAATTCCCTTTGCATTTTCTAGTTGGGCTTAAGCCCAACACTACTTGATGGTCCGGCATGAGCAAGCCCAAAAGGGCTAAAATTATTTAAGTCAGCCTCAGCAGCAGCAGTGAAGAAATGGGCCAAGCTTAATGGAGATGATTAGCAGAATTCCAAATGGACTGAACAAAGTGAAATGGGCCAAGACCATAAAATTCAGTAGCAGCAGCAACCCAAAGGGATGAAAAACTGAAAAATTAGACTAAGTCCAAATCAGAAATTGGTGGTGGGACTAAAAAGGGCCCACACACTAGTATTAGACAGGTATTAACGTTTTAAATATGTCTTCTTTACTTAGTTGATAGATTTAATTGTATAATTGAACTAACTTTGTAAAACGTAGTTAAATTATCCCCCAAATGACATCAACATTTCTGATGAATGTTTTTTTATGTAATAACTTACTGTTTCACTTGCTTAATTGCTTAAAATCAACTCTTTTATGTAAAACAAACTCTTTTATATTGTCTTTATAGAATAACCCTCTTATATATAAAATTGTCTTTTAAAATCAATCCCTTTTTTATACAAAAATGAGATGTTTTACAAATCAATTTCATTTTCAAAAGTTAGTCAAATACGTTGATTTTGCAAGCAAGCCCGGGCAACCGCAAGTTAGAGGATACTCTTGGTTCCTTAACACCCTTCCAAGAGTATTAACTTGAACCCGTAACCCTTAATCTCTCGATTTTAAACCTTTATCTATTTTGGTGTTTTAAAATCTTTTTTAAATTTTTCTTAGTTGTTACTTTATAAAAACTATGTGGCGACTCTTGCTTTTATTATTGAGAAAATGTTTTGAACTTCAACTTAGATTTTTGAAACTAACCCTTTTTTCAATAAAACAAAGCCATGTATTTTTTCAAAGTCCTTTACTCGAAAAAGGATCAAAACAGTCTGAAAGAGAGAAATGACTAGTGTTAGATAATATATATATATATATGTGTGTGTGTGTGTGTGTATATATACCTTAAGCTCATCAAATATGTCCTGTTTGTATCGTTTCTAGAATGTCCTGCAAGGAGTTCCAAGGTTCTGTAAAAAGCCTCCTAACTACCTCCTTTAGAGTACGTTTGGGCTCTTTTGTGGGATATCACTTGTAAAGAATATAATAAGCATGTCATAAAGTGATAAATAATTAATTAAGATGAAAAAAAACTTATCAATTAATTAAAAAAAACATACAATGATCCATCAGGCTGAATCAAGACTCTACTAATGGTGTCCTTCTCGCCGGGTCTCAGATTCACCTCATTTTCCTCCTTAAAAAGTGATGATGCAGGTAATGGTGAAAGTGTATAGAGTCAATGGGGGAGTAGAAGTCTGTGTGTCAGACTCAGAGCTGGTATCTCTAAGTCCCAAGCCTGATATATGAGGGGAAGAAGAATCACGCAGGGATGGAGTATCAGATGATAATCTGATAGTCCTGCTGCCATGTGGCAGAGGCATAGTGGCTGTAGGCATGAAATTGTGATGATGAGAAGTAGTGGGTCTAGGACCATGATAATCTGTGGGATTCCCAGTACCATAGGGGATAGACACTAGTGGAGAAGAGCGAATTTGTGGAGAAGATGAAAGACGACCTAGAATATCGTCATGCTCTATAGGCCTCCTAGAGCTCTTCCTAGACTTACTAGACTTGCTAGTACTCTTACTAAGAGGTCCTCGATCACCATCACCTGATGACATCTTTATGCATAACCCAAAACTAATTCAAAATTTCCAAATTCAGGAACCTAATTCAAAACTAACACTAACCTAAAGTTGAAAACTAATACCAAGCATTAACCTAAAACTTGTTAACAAAGACTAACCTAAACTAGCAAGCTATTCAAGGTTCACAAACTACCATTAATGTAATAAACTAACACTTAACTTAAAAAAGAACCTATATAATTCAAGTACCTGGAAAGTTCAAGAACTTATATAATTCAAGTTCAAAAAAGAACCTAAAGTTGAAAACTTCTTAACCCAAAACTAACAATTTAAAGTAACAAACTTAACTTAAAAAAGCTTAACTTATAAAACTAAGATTCAAGAACCTAATTAAATAAGTTAAAGTTGAAAACTAATTCAACATTATAAAACAAAAGCCAAAATTAATTCAAGAACCTATTTCAAATTCAAAGTTCCCAAATTCAAGTTAATAATCTAATTCAAGAACCTAATTCCAAATCAAGTACCTAGCTAATTCAAGAACCTATATAATTCAAGTTCAAAAAAGAACCTAAAGTTGAAAACTTCTTAACCTAAAACTACTAACAATTTAAACTATCAAACTTAACTTAAAAAAACTCAACTTAAAAAAACTAAGATTCAAGAACCTAATTAAAGAAGTTAAAGTTGAAAACTAATTCAAGATTCTAAAACAAAACCTAAAACTAATTCAAGAACCTACTTCAAATTCAAAGTTCCCAAATTCAAGTTAATAATCTAATTTAAGTACCTATCTAATTCAAGAACCTATATAATTCAAGTTCAAAAAAGAACCTAAAGTTGAAAGCTTCTTAACCCAAAATTAACAATTTAAACTATCAAACTTAACTTAAAAAAACTTAACTTAAAAAAACTAAACTTCAAGAACCTAATTCAAGAAGTTAAAATTGAAAACTAATTCAAGATTCTAAAACAAAACCCAAAACTAATTCAAGAACCTATTTCAAATTCAAAGTTCCAAAATTCAAGTTAATAATCTAATTCAAGAACCTAATTCCAAATTCAAGTACCTAGCTAATTCAAGAACCTATATAATTTAAGTTAAAAAAAGAATCTAAAGTTGAAAACTTCTTAACCCAAAACTAAAAATGTAAACTAACAAACTTAACTCAAAAAAACTTAACTTAAAAAAACTAAGATTTAAGAACCTAATTCAAGAAGTTAAAGTTGAAAACTAATTCAACATTCTAAAACAAAACCCAAAACTAATTCAAGAACCTATTTTAAATTCAAAGTTTCCAAATTCAAGTTAATTAATAATCTAATTCAAGAAACTAATTCTAAATTCAAGTACCTAATTAATAAGACTAACCTAAACTAAGGTTCACAAGACTAACCTAAACTAAGGTTCACAGGCTAATAGAAAGCATGTACCTAAACTAAGGTTCACAAACTAATAGCAAGCCTAAACTAAGGTTCAGAAACTAATAGCTATCCTAAACTAAGTTTGTTCACAAACTAATAGCTATCCTAAACTAATGTTCACAAACTAGTAGCAAGCCTAAAATAATTAAAGTTCATAAATTAAGAATATAATCTAAAAAAGAATTTTTCACTATTAATATTTCACATATCAATTTTCACCATCAATTTCTCAAAATCCTAGTCTAGAATTCAACAACAAAAACATACCCTTGTCTAAAATTCACTATCAATTTTCCAAATCAAAAATACCTAAATCCCTAACCTTCAAATAAATAAAAAAATAACCTCAAAATTGGAGGAGGTTGGAGGGCGGAGGCAGTGACGGTTGAGGCAGTGGTAGAGCAACGACAGAGGAGAGAAGAGGAGGAGAGGAGGAGAGAAAAGAGAGAGAAAGTGAGGGAAAGAGACCCGATGGGGTCTCTGTATAAATAAAAAGAAATGAACAGCGTCGCTTCTGTCCGTTGCTTTTTTTAAATGAGTTGATCACGTATTGATCGAAAAGCGACGGACAAAAGTGATGCAGTCCATCACTTTTCTATTTTTTTAGAATAAATTAAAATTTAAAGAAAGCGATGGACAACGTCGTTATTTTAAAATTATTTTTAATTTTTTAGTAATTGCGATGTTGTCCATTGCTTATATTGAAAAATAAATATTAATTATTTCTAAATAATTTTGGCATAAAAATCCACAAAAAAAGCAACAGAAAAAGCAATGTTGTCCATCACATTTATACAAAAATAATTATAAATTAAAAAATAAAAAAGCAACGGATATCATCCCTTTTGCCGTTGCTTTTCTGGAGTGACGTTTTCCATCACTCTTCTATCTGTCTCTTTTTGAGCTATTTTTTGTAGTGGGTTAGTGTGGGTGTCAATTACGGCCCCATCTGGGTCTTAACAAAGTTTGTATCAGAGCCTCGAGTTTATTAATCTCATCATACCAGAACATGTCTCGTGGAGTCTTATAGAACAGTATAGAGATGTATGTACTTCTCTGCAAGAGGCTATATGAATTTAGGAAACCTCAACTTCTTTCATTCCTTGTGCTATAACTTATTTCCAATTGGTATCTAACTCTTTCACTCTATTTCTCGCAGATGGTGAGGACACATTTATCTCTAAAGCTAGAGCAGTAGCACCTGAGCCAGTTGTCGAGGTTGCAGTTCATGGTAGGGTCAGAATTAGAGGTATAGCCAGAGGAAAGAGAGAGGGTGCACCTGTCAGGGGTGGAGCTCGAGCTGCGGCTCTAGCTCGTGAAAGGTCAGTATCTCCTCTTTGCAAGAGAATGCTCCTGAAGTTGTAGTAGAGGAAGAGGTTCAAGTTTAGCAAAATGAGGTAGCAGAGCCAGTCCAGGGGACACGCACACACCCGATTTAGGGATGTGTAGCGCAAGTCTCATTGTCATTTGAGGTAATCTAGCAGGTTTTAGACAGACTTAGTGGTTTGGAAAGGGATGGAACTACTTATGTTGTCCATGTTGTTCATTATCTTGTGACCCAGTATACTGCAACTATGGCACCATAATTAAATGCTACTTCTGAGATAGGCATATTTCCTAGACCAGTAATAGGACCTGTGTTGACAGGTAGTGAGCATGAATTCTTCTGCATGTTTGTAAAGATGAGACCTCTTGTCTTTCATGGATTCGAATTTGAGGATTCCTATGAGTTCATCATAGACTATCATGAGAGGCTGAATAGAATGGGCATCATCGAGAGGCATGGGGTAAACTTTTTGTCATTTTAGTTTCAACGGGACACAAAGATGTGGTGGAGGATAATTTCGGAATGCAGGACTACTGGGGCACTCCTTGTGACTTAGAGTCACTTATATTAGGTCTTCCTACAGAGGTATGTTCTACGGACCTTGAGGGACAAGAAGAAATATTAGTTTACAAGTATTTTGCAAGGAAATTCTTTAGTGGATGCCTCTGAGGCCCATTTCCATGCCTTAGCTCATTATTCTTCTCAATTGATTAATACAAAGGAAGAGCAGATATGCTGCTTTGTGAAAGGCCTGAATACAACATTGTATATTGGTGCCTTCTAGGTAGCATCTTTAGGTAGGTCATTTAAGCAGGTGGTTGAGTTTGTAAAGAATGTGGAGGGGGTGAAGCATGAGAGTTAGGAAAGGATAGCTTTGAAGAAGCCTCGGTCTGGACGTGGTTACAGTGGTCAATTTTTGAAGGGTCAGGGTTCACAAGGATACCCTGCATGCCTTATTTGTTCATTGGCTCTAGTTTTTTCTAGGCGTCCATTAGGGACCAGTCAACCTGCACCAGACTTTGGTGGGTATTTAGCTCAGTCAACTTTAGCACAACAAACTAGTTTTGACTGTGTTTGCTTTGTGTGATGAGCACGGTCACTTGAGGAGGAACTGTCCTCAACTTTGACAGGCATCACAACAGTAGACTTCTAGAGATTTTGTTCTAACTGGTAGGGATATTGGTTATGACAGAGATTATTCACAGGGCGGGTAGGGTGGTCATGCGGTAGGAAGGGGTAGTGATCATCCCAACAGAGGCGGTGCAAAGACGAGACATAAGAATCATATTTATGCATTTTCGGGTAGACCAGAGGCAAAGTCTTCAGATGTGGTGATCACAGGTATCATTCTTGTTTTTGATGTATGGATTCAACTTTGTTTGACCCTGGGTCTACCTTTTCTTATATGTATGCTAGTTTTGCTGAGAGTTTTTATACGTTATGTGAATCCCTTGATGTTATTGTATCTCCTCTAGTAGGGGATTCTATGGTGGTGGATAGGGTCTTTCGTGCTTGTCCTGTAATATTTGTAGGGTGAGAGACCTTAGCTGATTTAGTTATTTTTGACATAGTAGACTTTGATATCATCTAGGGAATGAGTTGAATGCCTCCGCATCATGTTATTTTGGATTATCATGCTAAGATAATGGCAGTGGCTATGTATGGGTTGGATAGGTTAGAGCTAGAAGGTAAGTATAGTCCGACACAAATGAAATTTATGTCTTTCCTTCATGATCAGAGAATTATGGGAAGGGGATGTTTGGCCTTCCTATCTCATTTAGGGACACTAGCTTGGAGGTCCCATCTATTGAGTCAGTTCCAATAGTGTGTGGGTTCTAGGATGCTTTTCCTGCTGATCTTTTTGACATGCCACCAGACCAGGATATTGATTTCTGCATTGACTTACAATTGAACACTCATCCTATCTCTATTCCTCCTTATAGGATGGCACTGACTGAATTGAGAGAGCTTAAGGCTCAGTTGCAAGAGCTAATGTGTAATGGTTTCATCCGTCTGAGTGCCTCCCCGCGGGGTGCTCTAGTGCTCTTTGTTAAAAAGAAGGATGGCAGTCTGTGCATGTGCATAGATTATAGACAGTTGAACAAAGTTACTATCCATAACTAGTACCCTCTCCCTCGCATTGATGATATGTTTAATCAATTACATCGAGCCTCAATATTCTCTAAGATTTACTTAAATTCCAGTTACCATCAACTAAAAATCTGGCCTTCAAACATCCCTAAGATTGCATTTTAGAACCTTTACGGGCACTATGAGTTTTTGGTAATGTAATTTGGGCTAACCAATGCCCCAGCTACCTTCATGGGTTTTATGAATGAAGTATTAAAGCCCTATATTTACTCCTTCATCATAGTTTTCATTGATGACATCCTAGTGTACTCTAAGGATGATAAGGAGCATGAGGATCACCTTAGAAATGTGTTAGAACTTCTGAAAGAGAAGGAATTGTATGTGAAGTTTTCAAAGCGTGAGTTCTGGTAATCTTTTGTGTCCTTCTTAGGCCATCTAGGTTTAAAATATGGGGTGATGGTAGAACAACCCAGAAAATAGAAGCAGTTAAGAATTGGGCTAGACCCACTTCAGTAATAGAATTCTAAAGTTTTGTGGGGTTGGCTAGCTATTACCGCCAGTTCATCAAGGATTTTTCCGCTCACCTGACTCACTTGACTGAGAAGGATTTGCCATTTGTTTAGTCATAAGAGTGCAAAGTGAGCTTTCAAAAGCTTAAGACCTTGTTAACCACACCTCTTAGTCTAGCCTTGCCAGTTAAAGGTAAAGACTTAATTATTTATTGTGATGCCTCATGGTCTGGTTTAGGTGTTGTGTTAATGCACCTACTCTTGACTTAGAATGGTCAGGTTTATCTTAAGACCTTGTTGACGACAACTCCTATTCATTGGTTATGTTTCGAGACAACTCAAAGTGTATGAGAAAAACTACCCTACTCATGACTTAGAATTGGTTGCAGTAGTATTCGCCCTAAAGATTTAGAGGCATTATTTGTACAGAGTTTGTTGTGAGGTGCTTATAGACCACCCTAGCTTATAGCATATCTTCACCTAGAAATAACTGAACCTGAGATGACGGAGGTGGATGAAACTACCTAAGGATTATGACATCACCATCTTGTATCAACCGGGTAAGGATAACATGGTTGTTGATGCACTAATCAGGAAGACTAAAAGCACGGGTAGCTTAAATTACTTGAACTTTTCTAGGAAACCGTTGGCCAGGGATATTCAGGTTTGGACTAACATTTTTGTGAGTTTGGAATTTTTTGAGAGGGGTGGCTTACTAGCATGTGTAGAGGCGAGGTCCTCTTTCCTAGAACAAATCAAAGGTGAGCAGTTTGATTATATGAAATTGAGCATAATTTGTGACAAGGTGTTGCGAGATGATGCCATAGAGGCCATCATTGATGAGAAAGGCATCCTAAGGATCAAATGGCGAGTTTGTGTGCCTCATGTTGAGGAGTTGATTAGAACCATTTTGGCAGAGATTCATAGTTCTAACTATTCCATACATCCTGGTGTTACCAAGATGTATCGAAACTTGAAGCAACATTATTGGTGGGGTAGGATGATGATAATCGCTCAAATCATGCTCTCCAAGTAGGAGGTCACGATGATCGCATAGTCTAAACAAAATTTACAAACCCAACGGATGTCGGGATCATACCCAAAGGACCTGATTTAGCTCATTAGAGATTGTGCTAAATGATTTCAAAGTGAGAGTAGTTGTTCAACAAAACCAAAAAATAAAATGGGGGGAATTGGGAAAGTTGTCACTACTAACTTAATTCAAATAAAAACTATAAAATCGAGATGGGTGTACTAATAAGAACTAGATGACTAGGGGTGCATTTCTGATGGGCATTCGCTATAGGATAGGGTAGTCACTAATTCACTTAAATTCTCACCTATTGACATGGGTAGCGTTGGTCATAAGTGTGGAGTGCTATCTCTTGATCAACATCCATATATCCGATGATTTCAGTTAGAACATCATTCGGTGTGCTAAATAACCAACCAATATTTGCTTGGGGAGATCGTCCTATCTCTATCTCGGACTCTTAAATGGGATATTCTGCGATTGGAGCTATGTCTAGCCTCCAATCTAAGTGGATTCCCAAGTACCCACTAGCAATTTTACATCCACAGCTACAAAATTCTCTCTCAAGCAATTATATAGCCAAGTAAGGTAAATTCATATTTGCAACCACAAATTATTAGATTAAAACATGGTAAAATTACTAGATCCATATCAGATATGCAATTATAAAAGTGAATTAGCAACATCCATACCCATTAGATACACACCCATCATCAATACACCCCTAGACAAGAGAAATTAGCCACTCATAGAAGGGGGATAAGATATACCAGCTGGGTAAATCAAATTCCTATCCATTGTAGTTGATTCTCAAGTTCTAGAGTCAAATTAGGCACACAATTTGTTAACCAAAAGATTGGATTGAAAACCCTCTCTCAATGGAGATGGAGAAAAGTGTTTACAAAACAAAAATATCTTCAAGTTCTCTACTGAAATTCTCTGCTAAAAAATTGTATATAGAAAACAAGCCTAAAATTGCCTTTTTTATGTTCCCAAAATCGTCACATAAATTTAGGACAAAATTGCCCTCCAGGTCGTGTGCAACGCGGCATGCGGTTCGCATATCACAGTGTGCGTGTCGTACACCTGCTTTAGGTTGACCAGTGGCCTCAGCCGCTTAAGTAGGCTATGTGCGATAGGTGATGCATTTTGCACCACGAGATGTGCGAGTCGCATGGCGATCGTATTCCATAGCAGAATCTTCAGTCATCTTTGCAGCTTCATGCGGAGGAGATACAGACCATACCTCGGCTTGTGGGTGTCGCACAACCACCACACCTCTCGGCAGATTCTCCAGCTTTTCTCAACTCTTCACACTTAGCTCCTTTTTGGCTCTTTTGGGTCCATATCCTTATTTCTCCTCTCCTATTCAAAGTACCTGCATAGACATCAATAAAGGACATAAGAACCTCTAAATTGATTTAAAACGTTGCAATAATTTATGGATATAGGATCAATAAGTTGGTAGATTACCGACTTATCAAAACCCCCAAACTTGAACTATTGCTTATCCTCAAGCAAGATACTCACATGGCAAGGAATGAATTATGCTAAGGCTCAATTAAGGCACAAAAACTATTCTACACTAAAAAATTAAGAATAATAAACAAACAAAAGACTCAAAGGAAAGACTCAACTTCTATGCTTATCTCCATTTGGACCCCCACATGCTCAAGGCAATTGCTCATTTCAAAACTTTTTTCAAAAAGGACATCATATCTCTTTTAAAACTCAAGGGAACTTTCCATTCAAAACAAGACATTTTAGCTTCTCAAGTCATTGGCATGGACCGTGAAGGTTTGCCTCGGGTTTCATCACACAACTTGTCTCATTCATTCCCCTCAATTGAAATAGAGACTCTATGCTTCAATTCGAGTGCATGATGCCACTAACCACAAGAGAGAATCTCACTCACAATTATTCAATTCTTAACTACAGGATTATAAGAGAACCAAGAAGACTGTCACTCTCTCAAGGAATTTCAAGTGCTTTCGCATCGAACCATAGGCTTGCCCTTCATGTAAATCGCCAATAATATAGGGTAGCCAAGCTCGGAATCACCAAGGACTTGCGAGTTATAATGTTGGCTAGGGATAAGGTGTGGATATCATTTGGTTCAAGTGACTACACCTCCCTAATGCTCTTTGTTTTTTTTTCATTTCAAATGCCGCTCACATTTTTCAATTTTCAACTTCACCTTATTTCTCCCTCACACAACCCAAGATTTCTCCTTTTTTACCTCATGATCATTCATACCTTATATCACCTTCACTTGGTACCACCTATTTTTGCTTTTCAATTTGCTCATTTGGATTGATCTTTTGGAGCAATTTTCAATTCTCAAATTAAGGTGCTACCTTGCACTTGAAGTGCATTTCTTTTCTTCTCCTCGTTTGATCACATGCACCCTCCAAACTTAGGCATTTGCCTATGTTATCTTTTGTCCCCCCCTAAACTTAGGCTTTTAGCCAATATTTCATTTTCAAGCAATTAGGGAGGATAGGTGCCAAGATAGAGGTTCAAAGAAGGTCAAGGTGTTACAAAGGTGTCAAAGAATGGTCACAAGCTCAAAGGGGTTCACTAGGATTTGATGTCATTGGGAGGTCATTTGAGTGAACTGGCTATCAAAAAGGGCCTAAGGTCATTTCCCAAGCTTGGCTACACCTAGAATTTTTCCTTGAATCACATTCGGGGCAAGTTCTAGATGACACTTATGCACAAGAATCAAGGTAAAGCCTCACCACACAGGGCATCATACCACAAGACTTCATCCATTAGTCCCACAATTAATTGGAGCAAATGACTTTTAAAAAGCTATTTCGAGTTTATTACATACTCGTTTGTGAGTCAATCAAGCCAAAGCGAGAGTGTGCAAGTCGTGACAAGAGAATGCTTTTATCACAAAAATTCATTTCCCTTCCTCTTTTCCTTTTCAAAAACAATTTACCAAGAATATTTTTTCGGTGGGCCCATTTTGAGACAAGCATTTACGAACTCAATTCTGAACTTAACTTGGCATTTTCCCTTTAAAAGTTGCCTCTCAATCTATCATAGGGAAACACCAACCCGGTTCGACAAACAAAAATAAATGAAAATAATCAAAACTTTTGCTCCTTGGGAAAGAACCGTAGTATTAAGAAAACCCTCAGAGTTTAATTCTACACTACTATCAACAAGGCGATAAAAGCACCACCCCCAACTAAAAATGAACATTGTCCCCAATGATGCAAGCTAGGAGAGAAGGGAAACTTCCTGATTGAGGTGCAAAATGCACTACAGGTGATGCTGCCGCACTTTCATCGCATACGGTTATGGTTGATAATTCTGTTTGCTGCTTATGCAACCAATGTGCGACATGCACCCATGATCGTGCAGTCCGCACTGAAAATGCAGGATGGGAAAATTTCAAGAGGAAACTACCAGTTTTTTGGAACTCAGTGCGAAATGATTGTGTGACACGCACAACTAGTCATGCGATCGCACACTAAATGCACATCATATGGCCTGAACTGCCAGGTATTCTGTTAAGCTCATGCATTCTGATATGTGACGCGCACCCTCAGTGGTGCGATCGCATAGAACCTCGCATTGTATGCCCATTACTTCCATTGAAACTACAATGCTAAAAAAACAATATACAAGATAAAACTAGAAAATAAGAAGAAAATACGTAAGGAAAAAGATCTTGGGTTGCCTCCCAATAAGCGCTTGGTTTAACATCACGGCTCGACGGAGGTACCTCCAAATCAAGGTTCATCCAATAAAATGTCTTCTACACATGCAACCTCCCCCGTGATTCCCAAATACTTCTTCACTCGTTGCCCATTGACCTTGAAATCCAAGCGATCCTCACTCTCCAATTCTATAGGTCCATTGGCAAAAACATGAAGTACTTTGAAAGAACCTGATCATTTGGATCTTAGTTTTTCCAAAAAGAGCCGAAGCCTTGAATTGAACAATAGTAGTACCCAATCTCCCGGGTGGAACTCTCATCTTAGGATTTGTTGGTCATGATAGTATTTCATCCGGGCCTTGTAGATACAGTCACTTTCATATGCCCAAATCCGAAACTCATCCATTTCATTTATATCTTCAACCCTAGCACAAAAGGCTCTCTCCCAATTTAGGTTCAGCTTCTTCAAGGCCCACATAGCGTTGTGTTCCTATTCGACCGAGAGATGGCAAGCTTTGACAAAAACTAGTTGATAAGGGGACATTCCAATCAGGGTCTTATATGCTATCTTGTATGCCCATAGCGCATCATCTAACTTGTGTGACCAATCCGTTTGTTGAACATTCATAGACTTTGAAAGGATGGATTTAATCTCCCGGTTGGACATCTCAACTTGCCCGCTTGTTTGTGGATGATAAGGAGTGGCCACTTTATGTTTGACACCATATTTTTCAAGTAGTGTGCCGAACAATTTATTGTAAAAGTGTGATCCACCATCTCTAATAATGGCACGAGGTGTGCCGAATCTAGCAAAGATGTGCTTCTTAAGAAAGGCAGTCACACTTCTCCCCTCGTTATTTGGTAAGGCGTGGCTTCGACCCATTTGGACACGTAGTCCATAGCCACTAAAATGTAGGTGTTCCCATGTGAGCTCGGGAAAGGTCCCATAAAATTGATACCCCATACATCAAACAATTCTACCTCCAGAATAGGGGTTAGTGGTAATTCGTGGCGGCGAGATATGCCTCCTCCGCGCTGACACTTGTCACACTCTTTTACCACATCATGAGCATAGTGGAATAAAGTAGGTCAATAGAACCCGCTTTGCCATACCTTTGAATCCTTGCGCATGCCCCCATGGTGTCCTCCAAAAGGGGATGAGTGGCATGCTCTAAGGATTGGTAACATTTCAATTTCAGGAACACACCTCCTTATCATTCCATCGGCATAAACCTAGAACAAGTAGGGCTCATCCCAATAACATTTTTGAACGTCGTGGAGAAATTTCTTTTTCTGATTAAAGCTCAATCCCTCCGGGAGTAGATCACTTGCTAAGTAATTGGCAAAATCAGCAAACCAAGGTATCAAGTCATGAGATGCAGCCAAAATTCGCTCATCCGAGAATGAGACATTAATTTCAAGTTCCCCCACCGGTCTTCCTTCTTCTTCCAAATGGGGTAGGTGGTCAGCCACTTGATTTTCACACCCTCTTCGATCCTTCACTTCAAAATCAAACTCTTGAAGAAGCAACACCCACTGGATTAATCTTGGTTTCGCATCCTTTTTAGCCATCAAGTACCTTATGGCTGCGTGATCAGTATGCACCACCACCTTAGTTTCCAAGAGATGTGCTCAAAATTTCTCAAAAGCAAACACCACGGCCAACAATTCTTGTTCTGTAACTGTATAATTTTTTTGTGCTACATTCAAAGTTTTTCTTGCATAGTATATTGGGTGAAAAATCTTCTTCCTTCGCTGACCAAGCACTACCCCTAAAGCTATGCCACTATCATCACACATGAGCTTTAAAAGGCTTTGACCAATCCGGCGCAATGATAACTGGGGTAGAGGTGAGCTTTTCTTTCAAGGTGAGGAAAGCCGTCATGCATTTATCATCAAAGTCAAATTTTGCTTCCTTTTCTAAAAGCTTACATAGAGGATGAGCTACCTTTGAGAAATCCTTGATGAATCGCCAATAAAAACTGGTGTGCCCGAGGAAACTGCAGATGCCTTTCACAGTTCTTGGAGAGGGTAGTTTTGATATAACCTCAATCTTTGCTTGATCAACCTCCAACCCTTTTTTGGAGATCTTGTGCCCCAAAACTATCCCTTCTTTCACCATGAAGTGACACTTTTCCTAATTCAATTCCAAATTCATTTCCTCACACCTTTTAAGTACCTCCTTTAGATGCTCCAAACAATCATTGAACTCATCTCCCACCACCGAAAAGTCATCCATGAAGATCTCCATTGTATCCTCCACCATGTATGAGAATATCAACATCATACACCTTTGGAATATGGCTAGGGCATTGCAAAGTCCAAAAGGCATTCTTTTGAATGCGAAGGTGCCGTAAGGGCATGTGAAAGTGGTCTTTTCCTGATCCTCAAGGGAAATTGAAATTTGGTTGTACTTGGAATAGCCATCTAGAAAACAATAGAAGCCAAATCCCGCCAACTGATCTAACATTTGATCCATGAATGGGAGAGGGAAGACTACTCTCGTATCCAACCACTTGATGATTTCTTTCTTCACCACCTCTTGTATAGGTGGGTTGAGTCTTTGATGGTGCTTAATTGAAAGGATACTTTCCGCTTGGAGGTTTATTTTATGAGTGCATATTCCCAAAGGTATGCCTTTGATATCTACAATGGTCCACCCTATAGCTCTGATATACTTCTTCAACACTTGAAGCAAGGCTTCCACTTGTGTGTCGCTCAATTGGTTGGAAATAATGACTGGCAAGGTCTCGTTGGCACCCAAGTATGCGTACCTCAAATGGGAGGGAAATGGTTTGAGCTCCAAGCTAGGAGGTTCAATGATGGATGGTTTTGATGGTGGGGTTTCCCTATTTTTCAGACCGAGATCAAGTTTCTTTGAGGTATAAGAGTAGGATACCATGCCCACTAATGCATAACAAATTTCATCGAATTCCTTCATACCCTCACCATCATGATTTAATAGCACTGCTTCTAAGACTTCATCAACGAATCCCTCTCTCATGTACAAATCGACATTTTCAGTGTTATTTTCAATTGCAAAAGCTGTTTGGACATCACTTGGTTGCCTCATGGATCTACTCACATCAAATGTGACTTCCTAATCATTCAATTCAAACTTCAATTCACCCGAGTTCATTTTACTCAAGGTGTGCCCTATTTTTAGAATAGGATGACCCAAGATGATGGGTATCTCAAAACTCCCCCTACAATCGATTATCATGAAATCTGTTGGATACACCACTCGCCCCACCTTGATCAAAATGTCACAACTGATTCCCGCGGGTTGCCTTATTGATCGGTCTGTCATGCCGAGCTCCAAGAAAGTGCTAGTGGGCTACCCAAACTCCATTCACTTGAAAGTGGCTAACGACATCAAATTGACACTTAAGTTTTTGTCGCACACTATTCTAGCGGACTTGTGGACTCCTTTCGAATCACACCCCATGTGTATACTCGGTATTAATGCTTCATTGGAGAAATTTCCTGCAAGAGTCGCACTAATAAAGGGGGATAGTTGGACTACCCCTATCTCTTCTAAATTGCACGTGGTGCATAGATCTTTCACGAATTTAGCGCATTCGTACATTTTGTTAAAGTTTTAGCTTGCAGGCGCATTTATGGTAATTCTCTTCAATGAACACTCTAAATCATTTGTCTTCTCCTCCACATTTTCATGCAAGAATCATTGAGGGAATGGAGGTGGACAAGTAGGGAGTGGTTTAAGAATTTTAGCCTCCTTGCTCTCACTTTGACAAACCTTGGGCACCCCATACCCTTGAGTTTGCCTTTTGCAAGGTATGTTTATCGTTGGCATTTCATCATCCTCATTCTCGGCTTGCCTAGATTGGAGTTGTGAATTCAGCCAACACATTCTATCTTCAAGACGTTCAATGGTCATGTAATGCACTTAAATGGTTTGGGCAAGACCCCCAAGCTTATGACTCAATTCCTCGATGATTCGATGGGTTGCCCCAACTTTCTCTAGCACTTCCATAACCATACTATCCATTTTAGAGTCTTCATGTTACCCATTCCAACCTTGATTCCCATGATCGCACCTACCCGAGCTTTGAGGGCTATCATGGAAACCCACTTCGTGGTATGCTATAGAAGCCTCATCACTACCTTCACTCAAACTCACACCATCCTCTACAATTCTCACACCCCGATAGCACTAATTGCATCAATTATTTCTAGCCGCTCATTCAAAAGGCTCTTTACCATGAATTCAAGAAGAGTAGAGGTGATTGATAGCTCTCTACTCCTTCGAGCTTTGTTTTCTAACCAATCCTCAATCTAGTTAGCAGAGGTAGCACCCATTGCTCCCTCGGCCCCCAAAAATCCAACTCAAGGTCCGCCAAGGTATCAAGGTCAAGAACAAATGGCTCGAATGAGAAGTGTTTGCCTTTATATTCGAATGACGCGTGCCTGAAAATTCACCACCAACAGTAGCAAAAAGTAAAAGAAAACAAATACTCTCAAGTTGACTTCACAACAACAATCAAAAACTAGCTAATACTCAATTCCCTAGCAACGACGCCATTTTTGATAAATGCTGAAATTGTGATCTCCAAGTAGGAGGTCACAACAATCGCGTAGTCAAAACAAAATTTATAAACCCAACAGATATTGGGGTCATACCCAAGGGACCTGATTTAGCTCATTATAGATTGTGCAAAAAGAAGTGAGAGTAGTTGTTCAACAAAACCAAATAATAAAATGGGGGGAATTGGGAAAGTTGTCACTACTAACTCAATTCAAATAAAAACTATAAAATTGAGGTGGGTGTACCAATAAGAACTAGATGACTAGGGGTGCATTTTTGATAGGCATTCACTATAGGATAGGGTAGTCACTAATTCACTTAAATTCTCACCTATTGACACGGTTAGCATTGGTCATAAGTGTGGAGTGCTATCTCTCGATCAACATCCACATATCCGATGATTTTGGTTAGAACATCATTCAGTGTGCTAAATAATCAAATAACATTTGCTTGGAGAGGTCATCCTATCTCTAGCTCGGATTCTTAAATAGGAGATTCTGCAATTGGAGCTATGTCTAGCCTCTAATCTAAGTGGATTCCCAAGTACCCACTAGCAATTTTACATCCATAGCTACAAAATTCTCTCTCAAGCAATTATATAGCCAAGTAAGGTAAATTCATATTTGCAACCACAAATTATTAGATTAAAACATGGTGAAATTACTAGACCTATATCAGATAAGCAATTATAAAAGTGAATTAGCAATACCCACACCCATTAGATACACACCCATCATCAATACACCCCTAGACAAGAGAAATTAGCCACTCATAGAATGGGGAGAAGATATACCAGCTGGGTAAATCAAATTCCCATCCATTGTAGTTGATTCTCTAGTTCTAGAGTCAAATTAGGTATACAATTTGTTAACCAAAAGATTGGATTGAAAACGTTCTCTCAATGGAGATGGAGAAAAGTGTTTATAAATAAAAAATATCTTCAAATTCTCTACTAAATTTCTCTGCTCAAAAATTGTATATACAAAACAAGCCTAAAATTGCCTTTTATATGTTCCCAAAATCATCACATAAATTTAGGACAAAATTACCCTCTGGGTGGTGTGCGACGTGGCGTATAGTTCGCATGTCGCAGAGTGTGTATCGCACACCTGCTTCAGGTTGACCAGTGACCTCAGCTACTTAAGTAGGCTTTGTGCGACAGGTGATGCATTTCGCACCACGAGATATGCATGTCGCATGGCGACTGCATTCCGTAGCAGAATCTTCAGTTATCTTTATAGCTTAATGCGGAGGAGATGCATACCATACCTCAGCTTGTGTGTGTCGCACAGCCACTGCACCTCTCGGTAGATTCTCCAGCTTTTCTCAACTCTTCACACTTAGCTCATTTTTGGCTCTTTTTGGGTCCATATCCTTGTTTCTCCTCTCCTATTTAAAGTACTTGTATAGACATGAATAAAGGACATAAAAACCTCTAAGTCGATTCAAAATATAACAATAATTCATGGATATAGGATCAATAAGTTGGTAGATTACCGACTTATCAGATAAACAAAGAGATAGTGGATTTTGTGGCTAATTGCAAAAACTGCCAGTAGGTAAAATATGAGCATCAGAAACCTGGTGGTACACTTTATAGAATGCCCATTCCTGAATAGAAGTGGGAACAAATAGATATGGACTTTGTGGTTGGTCTCCCCAAAACCTTGGGGAAGTACAATTTTATATGGGTCATTATCGACCGACTAACAAAATCTGCACACTTCATCCCTGTAAAAGTGACTTATAAAGCAGCCAAGTCATCCAAGATACATCTTAAAGAGATTTCTAGTTGCAAGGAGTGCCCATCTCTATTATTTCTGATAGAGGTACCCAGTTCACCTCCAGTTTCTGGCAGAAGTTGCACGAAGAGTTAGGGATAAGATTGGACCTGAGTACAACCTTTCACCCTTAGATTGGCAGGCAGTTCGAGCATATAATTCAGGTGCTAGAGGACATGTTTTGTGCATACGTGATGGACTTCGGGGGTCAATATGATCAGTTTTTGGCACTGGCAGAATTTTCTTATAATAATAGTTATCACTAAAACATAGACATGGCCCCATTTAAAGCATTGTATGGAAGGAGGTGTAGATCACCTATTGGGTAGTTTGATTCGTCAGAAGACAAACCTTTGGGTACAGACTTAGCAAGAGACTCTTTGGAAAGAGTTAAGTTCATCCAAGGGAAATTTTTAGCGGCTCAAAGCTGGCAGAAGGAATATACGGATAGGAAGGTTAAATATACCCTTCGTAGAAGGTGAATAAGTTTTGCTCAAAGTCTCACCCATGTAGAGTGTTATGCAATTCAGAAAGCGAGACAAGTTTAGTCTGAGGTATATTGGGCCCTTTGAGTTTCTTCAAAAGGTGGGGTTAGTGGCTTATAGGTGGGCTTTACAACCTAGTCTGTCAGTGGTTTTTCCTGTATTCTATGTGTCGATGCTTAAGAAATACCATGGTGATGGTAATTACATCATTCGCTAGGATTTGGTCATGTTAGATAAGAACCTCTCTTGTGAAGAAAAGGCCATTGCTATTCTTTCTCGAGATATTTGGAAGTTGAGAACCAAGGAAATTGCATCTGTGAATGTCTAATGGAATAACCATCCCATTCAGGAGGCCACTTGGGAGACTAAGATAGACATTCAAAACAAGCATCCTATCTTGTTACCCAATTCATGTAATCTTCATTTTCCCCCTGTTTTCTTCTCGATTATCATTCAGTAATGAATGATTATTTAATTGGTATCTGATGTAATGACATATTCCATTGTTACTGTAACACCCCTCCCATCCAAATGCTGGATTAACACATACTTTTAGGGTAAGACTAAGAATTTTTAATATGTAGGGAGGATGATTTATGAAGTATTTTAATTGCACAATGGTCATATGTTATGTTTTGAAGTCAAGCAAGTTGCAAAATAAAATTCGGAGAATGTTATTTTAAATTCTATTATGAAATTCACTGAAAATTAGGGTCAAATGTCTCGAAGGTTTTATCCCAAAATATAAAGATTTAGAAGGATTCTGACCTTCCAAATCAAAGGTATACGAGTCTAGTTTCTAACTCACTAAACTGCTCGTCCATACGACTTCAGAATAGAGAAATATTTACGTTTTTATAAGATTGCACAAGCAGGCACGTCAAGGTGAGCCCCCTAGCCCCTAAGTTGGTTGGCCTTTATAAATCCCGTTCTCCTTCGTTTTGAACTCATAAAAACAGACCAAAAACTAATGAAAATCAGAGGGAAGTCCCCTAAATAATCCATTGACCTTGATACTTTCAATTTAGAAGTTTAATGGAAGTTTCTCTATGTAGCGAGCTTGTCGTTTTGGTATAGTTTCCCCCTCGATTTCATGGCGTATCTCCATGGGTGTTGTGGCAGCGAGATAGCATATGTTTATTGAGTATTTGGAAGTATCTATGAAGTTATATTGGCAAGGTAAGGATCCCATAAACTTATTTATTTGGTGAATCAAGATTTTAAGCTTCTAGTCATGAAAAGTTGTATTTTCTGATGACTTGTAGTAGTTTCTTGGTGATCTTGGCTCCATATGTTTTTACTGAAAGGAGTCAGCTTGCTTAGATTTGGATTGCAAAGCGTTATGTTGATGTAACCTTCCTCCTATGACCCTCCTTCATAATTCCATGTTCTAGTATCATTTGTATAGATTTTTGAGCCATGAAGTTGTTTTGGACACTGTAGTTCTGGGCAGCCCCATTGTCTTGTTAAATTTGATTAATATTGTTGTGTACTGATGGTTTTAAGGTGTTTGAGGGACTGAGGTTTGGTTTGATTCTTATTGAAGTCACGTAAGATGGTTGTTGGATTGAATGACGTGAAGTATGCTTTAAAATAGTACCTCGAGAGCTCATCACTCCTTTGAGATATGGTTACCATATTGTTGTTGGATTTAGCTGCTGTTTATTATTGTTAGTAGCCTTATTTTATGATTTGTACTTGACTTGTCGCGAGTGTGACATTGATGCCTTATCTATTGGTTATGGCTCATTCTTGCAGCCTTATTGATTCTCACATTTGTTGCATTACATTTGGTTGGTCAAGCTTCATAGTAACACCTTTAAAAGTTTAGTTTAAAGGTATGTTAAGGCTTCCTTTTCACTTGCAGGCATGACCTTTAAGGCCAAAACTTGTATAGACTATGTAATGTCATTATTTAACTTGTGTCCTTATAGTATTTAATTTTTCCCCACAGCATGATATAGCGACTATCAACAACACTCTATTCCTTACTTAAAGACCTAGAAAAGCATTTTATGATTACATTGAGGTCACCTATGATTACATGATATTGTTGTGTTATTTTTATCGTCTTGATGCTGCATATGAGCTTGTTTTGGCCTCAGTACACACTGACAATGCAGTGTTTTTAAGCCTATATTCTGGTTACTATTACTATGCCTTCGGGCTGGGCAGACCGTACCTACGGGATGGGCAGGCTATACCTACGGGACAGCAGTTATATTATATTACCGTGCCTTCAGGACAAGCAGACCGTACTTATGGTATGGGCAAGCTATACCTACGGGGCAACAGTTACATTATATTACTGTGCTTTTGGGCTAGGCATACCATGCCTATGGGCCGGGCAAACCATACCTATGGGATGGGCAGACTGTACCTATGAGGTAGCATATATATGGTACCACAGAGCCTCATATTTGTAGTGATTTACGACACATGTACAGTCAGACAGTTTAGATCAGATTATCACTGGGGTCCAGGTAAGAGGGTCAGTATAGGTATTTAGCAATTATTTATGCCTGTTAGGACTTATGGAAATTGTATGGTGCTTTTACCTGTCAGGCTTATGGGGTCCAAGTAAGGATATTTGTTTGCTATGTTCTTTATATGGTATCTGATTGCAGGAAGGTAAGTTATTGTACTTCTGTTTTACTCCTTTCCTTTTGTTTAGTCTTTACACTTCAGTCTCAATTTTCAGTTTGCCTTACATGCTTGGTACATTATTTTGTACTTATACCTAGTTGCCTGGGGGCACTTCATTCATGCCTGCAGGTCCTGAGCGATGACTAGACAGACCTGTTGGGTAGCATAGCTGAGCTGTTAGCGGGTTGGTTAACTCCTTTCCTTCCAGGGGTCGCCAAAGTCTCAAAGGTTTGCCTTTTTGTTGTTTATAATTATTGGGTAGGTTGGGGCCTTGTCCCACCAATTATTGTATTGATAGATGCTTGCAGACTAGTCAATTGGATTCCATAGCTATGATGTTTACAACTTTGGCCTTGTATTTTTATTAGTTTTAGCTTGTTAGCCAGTTGGGCCTTCTTGTTATTATTATATTGACAGTTTGGTGGCTTATTGGCTTAGTTTACATTGTATATACATCTTTTTAGTTGTTGTATAGATATCATGGTCGCCTCTATGGCCCTTATAGAATTTATGCTTTCCTAGATATCATGGCAGCCTCGATAGCCCAAATAGGACTTATGTGCTACCTGCTTATTACTTTATAAGAACTGTTAGGAGTAGCTGTTTTCTTTCTAAAGATATCGATAGGGGCCTTGCTGGCTGAGGGCTGATTTTTAAGCCGAGATATACTTTTTTATTTTCTAGATTGTGTGTGGCTTCTATGCGCTATGTGCAAATGGTTCAGCCGGTCGGCTTTGGCCTAAGTTATGGTATCAGGGGCCAGTTGTGCCCCTCGAGTTTGGACCGTGATAAACTTGGTATCAGAGCAACATTGTATCCTAGGGAGTCTGCAAGTCATGTCTAGTAGAGTCTTGTTTATAAGTGTGTGCACCACATTTTATAAGCAGGAAGCTACATACATTGTTCATAAAAGTTACCTTTTTTCTTATTCAAATCGTGCTATAGAGCTGAGTCATAAGGGTTGATTTTTTAGCTTTTGATTGTTATTGGATTGTACTCAAACTGTACATAATGACAATATGGACATCACACAAATCCATGCTGATGTACAGAACATAGATGTACTTTGACATCAGCAGTATACAGTTGAGAGAGTTGAGAGAGGGCAGCAGAAGAGGGCTAGGACCACGGGTTTTATATAGAGGCCCAGGGTGGCTCCACACCTTGGTATTCCGGGAGGCCACCTAGGCCCCCACTACAGCATTCCTAGGGTAGCAGGTTAGATCACTGGGGGGTCAGGTTTGAGTGAGAGCTCACGAGCATAAGGCTCACAATAGCACACGGTCTCAGAGCAATTTAGATTAGTTGTGCCCCATTGTGATACATGTAATAAACACATGTCAGGAGATCCCGTCAGGGCTCAACAATATGCTATTTTTATGGCCAATAAAGTCATATTCAAAGATATTGTCCATTTAGGGACCAACAAGGTTCAAAGAAGACATAAATATTAGCAACATGATCATCTTCCTCATTATATCCCGTGGAGTATGGTTCCTAGATTTTATCAAATAGAGGTCACGACCGAGAGAGAGCATCTAGTTTAGACTATGGCCAGAATTGCACTTATGCACTATAAGTCATCATGATTTATAGTCATCACCAGATGTTGTGATAGGTATATTAGGTGGTTTCTCCCACTGTGGTTATATTTTGATAGATTAAGGTTCCACATTATCGTATGATATCCCATTACTTGTTGGGAAGTTTTGTATAATACCAGAGCCATTGCAATGACATTTTTGTTGTGTCTATCCTAGTTGGAAACTCTATTATCGCCAGGAGGGTATATTGAGATTGTATGGTAGAGATTACTGGTTGTCAGACCTTTGGAGACCTGATAGAGTTAGAGGTGCTTGACATTGATATTATTATGGGCATGGATTGGCTGGGATATTATTATGCCAATGTTGACTGCTGAGCGAAGACTATTAGATTCAACTTTCTAAGGGAATTAGTTTGAGAGTTGAAGGGTAATGCGGCAATGCCAAAAGACAAGTTTATTTCCTATCATCAAGCAAGGAAAATGATTGCCAAAGGCTACATTTACCAATTGTCCAATTTTAAGATATAAATGTTAAGCCATCAACTCTTCAGTTATTCCTGTGGTTAATGAATTTCCAGATGCATTTCCAAATGAGCTTCAAGGTATTCCTGAGAATGAGAGATTGATTTTTTTCTATTGATATGTTACTAGATGTCCAGTCGATATCAATTTTGCCATATAGAATGGTACCAACAGAATTAAATGAACTACTGAAAGATTTATTAGATAAGGGCTTCATAAGGCCTAGTGCATCACCATGAGGTACACCCGTGTTATTTGATCAAAAGAAAGATGGCTTCTTGAAAAAGTGTATAGACTACCAAAAACTAAATAAGGTGACTATAAAGGACAAATATCTACTACCAAGGATTAATGAGTGTTTCTTTTACCAACTATAGGATGCCCGATGCTTCTCAAAGATTGATTTACATTTTGAGTACCACCATGTACTTGTTTCAGAGAGTGATATTCCAAAGACAACCTTCAAGCTCAGATATGGCCATTTTAAGTTTCTTGTGATGTCTTTCGGGTTGACGAATGCCCCAACAGTATTAATGGACCTGATGAGTAGTATTATTAGGCCGTTCTTAGACTTGTTATCATTAAGTTTATTGACTATATTTTGGTATAGCTCATTTAGAGACCAAGCATAGAGACCATATCCGAGCAGTGCTTCAAGTACTCTGAGATCAGAGGTTGTATGCTATGCTCCCGAAGTGTGAGTTCTGGCTGCATTAGATGGACTTTTGGGACTAATTATATCAGATGCTAGTATTCAAGTTGACTTACAAAAGATTGAGGCCATAAAGACTTAGCCTAGACCATGACCCAGACAAAAGTTTGTAACTTTCTGGGGATAGCAGGGTATTACAGAAGGTTTGTGAAAGTATTTTCTTCACTTTTAACACCCTTGATAAAGCTGACTCAGAGAGCAACCAAGTTTTAGTATACCACAACCTGCGAGCAGAGTATCCAAGAGCTGAAAGATAGATTGACTGCAGCACCAATTCTTAGCTTATGGAAAATCCAATATTTTATATTGTGACACTTCAAGCATTAGGTTTGTTAGTGTTCTAGTGCAACATGAAAAGGTAATTTCTTATTCTTCTAGACAGTTAAAGAAGAATGAGAAGAACTACTCAACCCATGATTTAGAGTTGGCTACATTTATTCGTGCCCTGAAGATTTTGAGGCATTAATTGTGTGTCATTAATGTTGATATTTATACAGATCATAACAGCCTCTAATATATTTTTAGACAGAAGGAGTTGAACCTGCGACAGAACCGATAGCTTAAATTGTTTAAAGATTATGACGTGGATATCTTATACCATTTAGGGAAAGCCCATATAGTAGCGAACGCCCTTACTCGTAAGTCTATTGACAATCCATTGTATTAGGGAGCAGAGAAGAAGGAGTTTTTTTGAGAGCTCCATCAGTTAGCTAGTTTGGGGCTTAGATTATTAGACTTTGATGATGTTGGGGTTATAGATCAGTAAACAACTGTGTCATCTCTTGTTGTGAATGTAAAAGAATGACAATAAAAGGATCCTAGCTTAGAGCATCTCAGAAGCAAGGCTCAAAAGCGGGAGTATTTAGCCTTGGATATAGCAGGAGATGGAGTCCTCAGATTCAAAGATCATTTATGTATTCTAGATATTGCAGGGCTTTGATAATAGGTTATGGAAGAGGCACACCATTCTTGTTACTCTATTTACCAGGACCCGCAAATATGTATTATGATATTAAGGAGATTTATTGGTGACCATGAATGAAGAGAGAAATAGCTGAGTTCATGGCACATTTCAAAAATTGACAGAAGATAAAGATAAATCATCAGAAGCCTGATGGACTACCTCATGAGATAGCTATTCCACTATGGGAGTGGGAGGAGATAAATATGAATTTTGTTTGATGGTTGCCTTGTTTGCAATGGAACTTTGATTCTATTTGGGTGATTGTTGATAGGTTGAAAAGAAAATTAGCCCATTTCCTGCAAGTCAAGGACAAATTCTCAGCTGAATATCATGTTGTGCTATAATACATTAGAGAAATAGTCAGACTACATGGTGTCCCAGTATTGATTATTTCAGACAGAGAGGTATAGTTTACAACATATTTATGGAGATCTTTCAAAAAGGGTTTGGGAACTCAGGTTAATCTTAGTATAAATTTTCATCCTTAGACCAATGGCTAAACAAAATGTATGATCTAGACGCTCAAAGATATGTTTTAGGAATGTGTGCTAGATTTCATAGGGAACTGGGGTAACCACTTGTAACTTATTGAGCTTGCTTATTATAACAACAACCATTCAAGCATTGGTATGGCATCGTACAAGGCTTTATATGGAAAAAATAATGATCCCCTCTTGTTTCATTCAAGGTTAGAGAGTCGGGGTTGCTTGGACCTGACATATACAATTGGCTGTGAAAAATCTTAAGCTAACTAGAGAGAAATTGTTGACAACTTAAAGCGCCAAAAATCATATTCATATGTTAGGTGATAGGACATAGAGTTCAACGTTGACGATTAGTATTTTTTTTGAAGGTTTCACCAATGAAAGGTGTTATACAATTTGGTAGGAAGGGGAAGTTGAGCCCTAGATATATTAGACCTTACCATATTGTGAAATGGATATATAAAGTTTCTTACAACTAGAGTTGCATTAAGAGTGAGAGGCAGTACACTCATCCTTTAATGTTTCTATATTACAAAAGTTATCAGAGATCAAACACATATAATACTAACGATAGATGTTCATATTTTAGAAGAATTATCTTATAAAGAAGTCCCAGTTGTCATAGTAGACCGCCAGATTAAATGATTGCAGAATATGTATATAGCTTCAGTGAAAATGTTGTGGTGGAACCGTAATATCAGGAGATGGTGTGGGAAGCTAAGGAGAACACAAAGTCCAGATATCTTCGCTTGTTTACTCCATCTGATAATGTTTAGAATAGTTAGATAGTAGACCCACATTTGATTACTTGAATTACGTTACTTTGGTATTTTATAAGTCCTTGCGATTTTTCTGTGATGTGTACATTATCTTTATTCGAGGACGAATGTCCCTAAGGGGAGGAGGATGTAACACTCCACCCATCCGAATGTTGGATTAACGCATACTTTTGAGGTAATACTAAGAGGTTTTAATATGTAAGGAGGATGTTTTATAAAGTATTTTAATTGCACAATGGTCATATATTACGTTTTGAAGTCAAGCAAGTTGCAAAATAAAATTCGGGAAAAGTTATTGTAAATTTTGTTATGAAAATCTCTGAAAATTTAGGTCTAATATCTCAAAGGTTTTATTCCAAAATATAAAGATTTAGAAGGATTCTGACCCGCCAAATCAAAGGTCTATGAGTCTAGTTTCTAATGCACCAAACCTCTTATCCATACGACTTCAGAATAGAGATATATTCATGTTTTCATAAGATTGTGAAAGTAGGCACGTCAAGGTGGGCCCCATAGCCCCTAAGTCTATTGGACTTTATAAATCCGGTTCTCCTTCATTTTGAACTCATAAAAACAGACAAAAAACTACTAAAAATCAGAGGGAAATCCCCCAAATAATCCATGGACCTTGATTCTTTCAATTTGGATGTTTAACGGAAGTTTCTCTACGTAGTGAGCTCGTCATTTTGGTATAGTTTGCCCCAACAATTTCATGGTGTATCTCCATGGGTGTTGTGGAAAAGAGCTATCATATGTTTATTGAGTATTTGGAAGTATCTACATAGTTATATTGTCAAGGTAAGGTGTAACACCCCGTACCTTTCAACACCTATATGACTAAGTCAATATTGATGAAGGTACTTAAGCTCGGGGTGGTAAGGAAGGATCTTGGCCTAGAATTTGAAATGACCAAATGTATATATGTGTTAAGTTAAAGTATAAGGATGAGGGATTTTAAAATGAGATAAAAAATATGAGGTTCTTGCTTGACTTATCTAAGCTCTTAGGTGACAAGTAGGTGCATCACCTACCTAAGCTAACGAACTAAGTTCCATGGGCCGATTATGGGAAGCAACACCATGGATTATTATACCTAATGGTAGCAGAAATAAAGCTTAAAGTTGACCCATAAAAGTGCAACCAAATCTGTCCCAAACAACTACAAAAGGTAGCTGCCAATGTTGACCATGTTTTGACCCAAGTGAAGCCCAAAATCTGCCACAAAACTTAACCCTTTTGAGGCCCAAGAAAAGGATAATTTTGGCCCAAGTTTCTTGACCCATTTTGGTCCAAATCTACTCAAAAAATTCATCCAAAGATTCCCCTTATACTGACCTTTTTCTGATCAATATTGATCACAAAAAGCTGGAAAAATTTACTAGAACTCTCTCTTATCTTCTTTCCTCTTGGCAGCCCCTCTCTCCCTTTAGGGTTCTAAGATGATCAAGATTTATTCAGTCTTAAGGTGATTTAAACAACTTATTATCTTGGTACTAATCTACTATACATAGCTAGGATATCCTATGGTAAGAAATATATAAATTATGGCAGCCCCTTCCTTAAGGTTTGACACTTAGAAGTTATGTAACAATTAAGAAATTTCTTCTTCTCTTGTTGGTGTATGTGTATGGGGTACTTAAGCTTTGCAAGGCATCAATAAAAATATGATAAAAATACCCCTTCAAGTTTGGTAAGTACTCTACCCATAACCATTTTTTTGGATTGAAGTTCGGATGCTTAACGAGTCTAACCGATTACAGTTTACAAGTTTCATATTATATCCTGCTCAGATTTACTACTTGCAACTTACTATTATGTTTCTACCTTACATACCAGTACATTATTTTTGTATTGATGTCCCCATTGTCTGGGAGGGCTCTGCATTCATGCCTGCAGGTCAAGACAGAATCCAGATAGACCTCTTCAGTAGGAGTTGTAGAGTTCAGCCATTTTGGTAAGCTCCAATCATCCTGGAGTCGACGAGTCAGAGGTTTAACTTTTATTTTGATTAGGTTATGTATATGTATAGTTAATGGGTAGTCCAGGGCCCTGTCCTAGCCATGAGACATTTTATTTACTCATAGAGTCTTGTATAAAATAGCCAAGTAGGTGTATCACCTTCTTGACATTTTGTGACTCAAAATGAGCAAGGAAAGTCGGCCAAAGCAGCCCCCCTTTAAAGGGGTTAAGACCAGCTCATTTCACTCATTTTAACTTGAAAAAAAAATCAGATTTTAGAAGTTCTTTCTTTCTCTCTCTCTTAGCTTCACATAGCAGCCATAAAATATCATTAGGGTTCTTAAGTATTCTTCCTCTTTTCAAGCTAATTTGAAGGGGAGTTCAAGATCTTGAAGAAGTACAAGTTAGGAGAACAGATTTTCAGAATTTGAGGTAAAGTTACTGTCCATTTTTTCCCCTTTTTATATACAGGTTTGATGGAGAATTTTGTATGTATTTGTGTCAAGAACCATGGGGTAGTGATTGGAATCCTTAAGTTAAAATACTTTCTTATTATGTTGAAGGATGTTCGGGATTGTTTTAGGAGCGGTTTTATGTGTATATATTTAGGACAACTTGGTTGAACTTGGAAAAGGGTGTTCACTTGTTGTCTGCACACCATTGTATGTTATTTGGTATATGTTGTGAAGTCGGAAGAGTTTCAATGGACCTTATGAGAAGGAGAAGAGGTGAAAGGAACACTCTTATTTTGATCAATTACGAGCTTACTGCCTAGTTACTGATTTAGTGAGATCAAGTAGCCCAGATTGGTTAACTAGCTACTAATACTAGTTTTGCCACGTATTTCAAAGTAGATAAATAATCTAAAAGGGGGAAGCTTAATTCGTTGTAATATCTGAGTTACACGACAAGGTATGTAAGGTTTTTCAGTTTCATATTCCTTGGCATAAACTCTTATATTTGTGTTGTTACCAACAAAGTGAGTTTCCTAAGTGCTTTTCCTAGTAAAGGTACTTTCAACAACAAGCTTTGTGAGTTATTCTCTAAGCCAAATGAGGTTCATTGTATCATATAATCTCCTAAACATTACGTTGATGTTACGTTTGCTCCTTATATCATTTTTACTGCCTTAAGTGCATATTGACATGTCTTGTACTACTGGTCCATAGTTTTGAGCTCAATAAAGATTACAACCACCAAAGTAATAATCTCAAAGATTAAAGAAACTAAATGAAGTAATATGTATATGTGTGGGTGGAAGCCCAGGGGTGAAAGCCTAGCATGGGTCGATCCCTATTTGTGTACTTATGGGTGGCAGCCTAGGGGCAAAAGCCTAGCATGGGTCAATCCCAATTTGTATATTTAGGAGGGCAGCATCCCAGGGGTTAAATTGCCTAGCATGGGACTCCTTTTCTACCACTGATCAGTTGGTCACGTGTATCACATGCCTTACAATGATCATAAAGCAAAGAAGAGTAACCAAAAGAATGTAATATACATGATTTCACAAGTGTAAGCAAATGTGATCTTCTGTTCTTATTTACACGTTTATGCACTGATACCTGATTCTATTTGAGCTCTTGTTTACATATGGTTTACTTTATGCCTTAAATATTCAGTACATTCTCTCGTACTGACGTCCCTCATGGGGGATGCTGCGTTTCATGCTACAGGCACATGTACTCTGGCTAGTAGACCTCCCCAGTAGGAGCACAGGTGATAACAATCTCAATCGAGTGACTAAAATCGATACCGGAAACACGGAATTCAACAACACAAAATAAAGATAGTGGAGAAATTAAGATGAGAATTAGAAGAAATTGAGATGAGAATAGAAGAAAGAAAGGCTAATTGAATCAACAATCAACCAAGGGAGAATAGAACTCAATCAAATGCATGAGAAACCAAATAGAATCCACAAGATGATAACTCGATGATCAATTAAGCAAAGAAGATAACACAAGCAATTCGGGAATCCACCCTCATCACTCATTCTAAACTAATAATTGGAATTGAACCCAATCAATATCCTAACCTAAAATATCAAGTCTATTCAAGACAATTCAATCATCAATAATCTAAGTATGAAAATGGCTAAGGCAACTATTTATAGTTATTGCCTTTACACAAATAGCCTATTACAAAAATAGCCCAAAGTGACTATTTTCGAAATAACCCATAAGGGCCCTTCTTGATTGCCCAAATGACATCTTGATCGCCCATGGCCTTGTACATTTGTTGCTCCGTGGCTTTCTCCGGGCTCCAAGCTATCATCCATATATAAAAACCCCTCCTAAGATGCTCCAAGCTAACCATGATTGTATCATCCTCCCCTTCTTCAAAAGGATTCGTCCTCGAATCGGAACCTTGCAAAAATATGAGAAGGACAAACAACAAACATATCCTCATAGCATGAGGGTTAGCACATGGGTTACCAACCATACCAACTTGCCAAGGAGGCACATACTTGAAATACAACCAACTATCCTTTGTATCAAATAAGATAAATGCATTATAGAGCATACAAAGGATTCGACTGTGAGAAATATCATTGAATAAAGAGGGTTCAAACACCCATGAGGATTTACCGGGGTCAAAGATATGAAAGACCCACATAGTTTGGTCACAACAACAAATGGACCATCCCAAGAAACCCCTACCTCTATATAAAACAAATTCCATACGTACATGGACATCATCATATGCAAAGAGGTAGTAGAGAAAGGTGTTACTTAAATGAACTTCATTCAAGGTGTTCCCACATATAGAATCATCCTTTGATCCACAAGCATTAAGGCCTTGCTCAAGAATGGGGTCACACAAAAATGAAGAGGTCATTAGAGAACATACACCCCTTTTCTTTTGACCACTAACCCCTCCAATAGATGTACTATCATCTTTCAAGAAGAGAGCTTCATCTTTGGAAAGTGTGTCATCATACCATAGTGGATTTTCAAATAATTGGTAGCCTTCAAGGGTGGCTACACTTCCAACATTATAAGATACACCACTATCTTCATCATTCACATTAGTCATGTCATCATTGAATAAGGGATTATCCCTAAGTTCATACTCCACCTCAAGATCCTTATGATAAAAATTAGAAATGGAATCAACACCCAAGGAATCATCACCTCTAAGTAAAGATCCTACATGACTAACTACATGACCAACTATATCATTACCATTACTAAATTGAGGTTCATTTATCACATCACACAACTCCTCAATTAGTAGGTCATCATTACAAGAAAGTTGGTCAATACCACAATAAAGACTAGTTGGTAGCAGATCAAGCTCAACAGAATCACACACATGATTACCATCATTATAGCCAACTAGCATTTGACTACCCCCATTACATGACAATACATTTTCACTCAAGTCACAAGTGCTAACACTAGATAGACTCAAATCGATCTTACTAGAAGAATCAATCAAGTCATCTATAGGATCAACTAGTGTTTGGGCACTCACAACAATGGCATCATCATCATGCAATAAGGTGTCATCAAGATCATCACAAGGTAAAGGCTCTTTAAGCTCACACATATACAAGCTATCACTTACACTCACTTGGCTACTAGCCACACAATGATCTTTTACTTTCAATAAAGTGTAAGGTTTAGCTTTGTTACCTCGTAGCTCATATGAATGATTGTCTTCACCTTGGTTTCCAACATTGAAGAACAAATGCTCCTTTGGGAAGCTTTTTAACACCTCTTGATTCTCCACATTTTGAGGTGCTTTGCTAGGCTTGCTTCCAAGAATACCTACACAAGTATCAAGACAACTAGAGAAACAAGAAAAGTTACATGAATTAGGATAAGATTGTGACAACCCTCTCACATCACTCCACACAACCTCTCTTTTTTCCACTCTAGAGTTGTCACTTATCACACCCTTACTCCTCTCAATCTTTTGTCTCTCAATTTTATTAGAGTTTGGACAAGTGCCAAGTATCCCTTGTGAGGGGTTAGATGATCCCTTCACTTCAAGCTTCCACTTTGGTGCACAAAGAGTAGATGCCTTCACTTTCATGATTAACCCCTTAATGCCATCCTCACAAGGAGTAGCTTGCTTTGCTTCTAATGGAAACTCCTTTGGTTCATCTTCATGAGGAATCATTTTCTTCATCATCTTTTGTAACTCCTCGGGCTTAAGATTGGCAACCCATCGAATGATCTTGTCAACTCCTCTTTGTATGGCATCCCCTAATTCTTTAATTCTTAAAGATTCAAGATCCCTCACTGGAAGGGGCTCATTTGATTTCACTCTACTTTCATGTCCCTTTGATCCTTCCATCCTACCTCAAACACCATTTCCATATTGAGAACAAGACACATTGAAATTAGGATAAGAAGCATGAGACATAGTAGTTCTACAAGTAGGGAATGCACATTTTCTCTTGCTCATTAGATGACTTTCACTTGTACCAACATACCCACTCACACCACTTCGATTAGGATAAGTACCACAAGAAAAGGCATACGAATATTCTCTAGCTCCATCGGTGTTCTCATCACAAGACTCATAAAGTATGTGGGAGGAAGAACTATACCTCAAGTCATTTTCATCCTCATAGTAGGTAGGGTGAGATTCCTCATATTCTCCATCATCATCATAGGAATCATCACAAGGTTCTTCTACCCCACCATCTTCATCATAAGATACTTCTACTCCTTCATGTTCATCATAAGAGCCATAAGCCCCATTCATTTCACATCCATCTCCGAAGTAGTAGTTCTCATCACCATATGGCTCAAAATTATGGCTATTATCATAGCCTCCACAATCCCCATCATCATCATACTCATAGCCTCCATTGCTACAAGCATAGTCTCCCATTTCATCATCATAAGGATCCGAAGCTATAGAGGACATACTTCCTTATAGCTCGTTTTGTACCTACAAACCTAGCAAACAAGTTAGTAATAAAATCCTCACGCCACTCTTTAAGTGAACTCT